>JAGDQP010076591.1:0-10039 GCA_022664845.1 Lepisma saccharinum
AAAAAATATGCTTGCGTGGCTAAAATGCCTTCAAGGGACTGGAGCCTTTGCGATTGTTAGTAGATTCGCAGGTTTTACTTGTTTCGTTTTACGTTTGGTTATTCAAATTCCAGTGCAGGCAAATTAGAAAATAAGTTTCGTGAACTAAAATTTGTTTCGTAGTTCAATAATGAATACCGGACGAGCTTTGGTTTGCAGCAGGTGAAAAATTGGTGGCGCTGCATTCGTGCATGGTTGGAGATACTCATCTTTCCGTAAAGGTAACAATTTCTTTGCAGACGATCGAAAAATGAGAACTTGCACGTCGCAATGAATCCGTACTGCCGTCTATTAGTTAACTGCTAAACTTCGTACTGTATGAGGAGAAAGAAGTATTTGGTATTTGCACTAATTTCCATGAATTCCGTAAAATATTACAAATGCACATTTTACAACTATATCCCAAAGGGTATTGTAAAGATAAATTATATGAAATATAAGCACAAGGTTAATTGGTACTTGAACACACTAAAATATCACGGAATTAAGGCTTGAGTTTTTCCTACTTTTTAGTGATGGACCTAGGATTATTATAATAATCATATACTGTAAGTTTGGACGTTTCTTTTCCCACCTACTCATCCAGTACATTCAGCATGTGAACAGTTTAGACAATTATCACCTCCACACTTACAGTAAATTACGACACTCAGCTGCGCCCAAATTCACCGCACACTCGATAGAAAGACGTGTTCGCCACTACTCACCTGAGACGCCATTACAGAATCATGTCAAAACTTGTCCAAAACGTGGAACAAACAGTGTAATGATAAAATATATAAGTGTACTCTTTTCATATATTTAGTTTACAAGGTTCTAGAATATGTCTACTTAACGCTTAAGATGTAATGATATAATTTTATAGCGAAGCGTAAACACGTTAACTTCGCTCGCTTCTACAACTGGGCTCATCATGGCGGATTAATTTGTAGGGAGGAGCACTGAATCTTCCTGAACGTGGCAGAATCGGTACTGACCCTGTGACGTAGCGCGGACACTTTTAAATAAGGTGTTCGTTATTACCTACTCGTTCACCATTTGCCGCCTTTTCCCTACTTAATTGAATCATGAATTTGTTAAGTAATTTGTTCTCTTTAATTGTTTTATGATGAATCGGTACAGATAGAAAAATCGTTCATACATAGTCCACTGCTACACATTTCCAGTTTATTCCTTTCGTGTGTTCATAACGAGTTTATAATTGGAAACACAAACTTCACAGGCATTTGTTCCGGTAAAAGCAAAGGCGAATTATAGCACAGACGAAAATGTAGAAACATCGATCCCTTCCTCGTGAATTTCCATTGTTATTTGTTCCCACTTACCTTCTAAGGACAAACTATCACTGACTACCATTAAATTTCATACCGGCCACTTGCATTCTATTAATTTTTTGATAAATTTGTACGAAGGAGCAAATTATTCAAATCAACTGCTAGTGATGATTGAGCTGCAGCGCATGCACTGTCTTTTGAGGTTACATTAATTTGTTCTACCTTTTTTTTTTGCATTAGCTGAAAAACTGGGACATTTATGCGTCCCTAGAAATGTTTTCGGAACGCATATCACGATTTCAGAAAATCTGAGACGTATTATCAACTCTAATTCCGCGTCTATCAGGTTCTTGCTCATCCATCATATACTAAACTAGCTCGCTGGAACTTACATTTGCATTTTGAATTTTATTGAAAGTCTTTAGGAAACCTTGGCTCAGGCGGTCTTCCCTCAAGAGTTAAGATCAATCGAATTTAAATCCAGGAAACTGATTGGCGACCTTGAAGAAATGGCTGGATAGCAACTTCAAAGGAGAGTGGCAATATTAATCTCATAAGAGGATTGATCGAGTTAGTTGAAGAGCTGAAACGAGTGACTGGGTCAATTGGGGTCATTTGGTCTATACTTTGGACCCGTTGACCCAGAAGGAATAGCAGATATTTAATTATTTCCTTATTATACACTGTTACGTTTGAACAGTGTTCCTTTCAAGGGAGAGCGGGTGTTATTCCCCAGAACACGAAAAATACGACGCCGAAAACTTCATAACAATAGTAACCAACTGTAAGGTTGGTTTTATGAGAAACCTCATATGCCGGCAAGTCAGAATTAATTTTCCTAACTTAATATCTCAATTCATGCCCAATGTGGGTTACCATTGTCCCCCCCCCCCATGCCCTTCATTTCTGATTCCTAAAGAAGTGAGATCGGCACGGGAAACTTTATTTTTTTTAGAGTTTTAGAAGATTTTAATGATTTTATTCTATTTAATACTTCAAACACAACAAACATTCTATTGAAAGAACCTTGGATGTTTTAATAGAGGATTTGCTTATAGCTATCTCATGCCCAGCGAGAGAGTGAAGCCAAAAAAAACTACTACTGAGCATTGACCAAGGCGACACACCTGATTGGCTACAGAGCTTTCTGCCATCTTTGTTAGCCGAAAACAATGTTTTTGATTGGAATGAGTGGATTAACTGGGTGGGACTAAGCTGTGACGTCTGGCTTCACGTTCTTGGGAAAATCACATATCCTCTATTAGAACATCCTTGCATGAAACAAATTGCCAATATGCTGCCATCTGTTCTTTTTAACTTGAACTCCTTCCACAGTTTTCATATGAGTGTTACTACTGTATTACTGTACTCAACTATTTTTTTTTAAATGAGGGTTATCACTGCATCCCCCCCCCATGCCCTTCCAATTACAATATGAGTTGATTCAAACCACAGGAACAAGACGACGTCACCAGGTCAATTGGGGTCAAGATTCGATCATCGGGTCACCGAGTCACAAGCAGTCTGGTTCCTTGGGTCAAGATCGGGGCCCGAGTTCTTCGGGTTAAGACCGGATCAAGTTTAGAACCGGATCTCTGGGTCAGGTTGGGTCACCAAAAGTGATCCGGTTTCAGCTCTGGTTAATGGTATTAATTATGGAAGAGGCCACTTTGAGAAAATAAAATACCCAGATAATTTAACTGGGATTCCTCAAAACTTTCTCCTTCAGAAAAAAATCCTTGTAATGTAACGAATCTGTTTTGCAACCCTTGTTAGTGCGGATTTTGAGACAACTGAACCTTTCTCAAGCGAAAAATCTACCTTTCTAGAGGAGAAGCCATAGCGTGTGAAACAAAACGGTTGAGAAAGACACTGCAAATAAAAGCTATAATCAAACGGAAAGGAACAAAAAAAAAAAAAAAAACCGTACACGGTTAGTACTTTATAGCAAAGGAAGTTGAATACATTAACAAAATAATCGTAACTAAGTAATTGTAGTGTTTTACTATGTTTGTTACTCAACAAGCTTTGGAAGAAATGAGTCTCCTGTGCCATTGTTCAGTTACTCTTTCCAAACAGCTTGGTGTGAATGCATTTGCGTATTTTAAATATTTTCACTCTTCTTTCTTATTTCAATGCAGTCGCCTTTGGAAAGAAGTGCACTGAACTAAAACAATGTAATGTTTCCGTGGGCGTTGCGTCTGTTCACAACTACCAACAGGAAGTAGGTACCTAAGTATATTACACTGCTCTCTTCATTTTCATTTCGAAGCCAGACAGAGGAATGCATCGCATTCATCAGAGGCCCTTTTTAAGCGTCTGTTTCCCCATCAGCAGCGTGGAGATACGATTAGGACATCAGTTAACTATAATTTGACTCATATTTCCAAATATATTCGATTATAATGATCACTGGAAGCTCATGTTTTATTTAAAGATGTTCTAGGTTCAATGAACGCTGAGATCTGATTTAGGTCCGTAGAAAAGCAAGGAATTCTACATTTCCAAGAAAATTTATTCTTATCGTTAGTATTAAAGTTTTTTGTACTTTCTCAAAAAGGAGACTTGAATTTATCCGCGTGTTCGCATAAACCCTTCCTTTACATTCTAAAAGGATTTTAAGTTCACTTTGAAAACGAAAACTGATGTTTCTTGCTAAATATTTACTCCACTTTTAAAAATGAAATATATCTATCAATTTTGTGCTTTATCCGACTTTATAAGTCTAGTATAGCATGCAGTAGTGGTCTGTTGAAGCAAAATTTATTTTGCACTTGGTAGAAGCACTTCAGTACGGTTAGAGACCAATATGTTACATGTCAAGACAGGCAACTTGAATCTTGCAAGCAAATCTTTCCTTGTTTCGTCCGAGAGGAAATATCCTCAGAGGTGAGGACTGGTGATCGCGGCGGCCAAACGACAGGATCTCTTCTTCCAATCTAACTATGAGCAAAGTTTGTATTCAGGTAATGCCGGACGACGATGTTGAAAACTAACGCCACCAAGCGTCTATATTCGAGCTTCGATGATGTAATTTTTTTTAAAGGGTTGCATATCTTTCAGGATTAAAATTTGAAATTACAAAAGTTACAAAATAGTATCTCCGATCATGAGTACCTTTTCTCAAATTATTTGTCTTCGAATCTTCTACCATCTGTATCATTTTGACTCTGTTAATTTGAGACACCCTCTCCTCTTATAATTTGGTATCTGAGGATATCATGAAATCCTAATTGAAAGTGTATAATCTTCTTATCGATATATCTTGATTGTTTATACGAGTTTATTCTCCTTATATACCAGATTTAGTGCCACTTCATGGAGTTTCTCACAATACACTAAATCTTCTATATTGCCATGTATTACATTCCTGACCATTTCTACGGTAGCATTTTCTTAATTCTTTCAATAGAACGATTTTTTTGTTGTTAAATACTGCTGTAATGTTCTGTGTCGCTATTTCGATGAAATCGCGTGTAGCGTAGGACCAAACCAGTAAAACAACAAGGCAAGTAAAGCTATGAATTTTACTATGATTTTATCTCCTCCCTGTGAGCTGGGCGCTAACAGCTAATAATTAGTTATCATATAAAGTTGAATCTCTACATGCACTCTAAATTAGAAGAGCGGAAATTTTCACCCTGTTTTCGACGAGGGAGTGATTTCATAAAAAATTATTGAACCTTAATCAAAAATAGTGGTTTTCAACGAAACGCTATCGCTTTAAATAGAAAATGTGACCTTTTTTTTTTTTAAATGGGATTCCAATACTTTATGGATGTAATTTATTCTTCAAATTTGAAAAGTTGATTTCTCATCTTTTTTAGAGTGGTTCACAATTCATCATGGGACATGGATACTAGTCATGGTTGTTTCCCGCTATTTGTTACCTCTACTGTTATCGAAAGACGAAGCCCAAAGTGCGAAGTTAGTCGCTTTTAGTAAAAGTGACAAAAGAAGCCCTAATAACTTACCTCAATGATAAAAAATATACAATAAGACGTCAGAAGAAAAATATAAAAATAGGATACAATAAATCTTTGAACGTTGTTCTCAAGTACCTGATAGAACGAAAGAGGCACTTTGGAAGACATATTCTCGTAGTTTCCCAGCTAGCCTAGGGGATAAAGCGTTGTAACGTTAGCCGTGAAGTATCAGGTTCAATTCCCACCGAAGTCAAATATTTCCTCTTATTCATTTATAAGAACATTCCGTTTCATTTTTACTGCTTATGAATAAATGCTCCATTTTTGCATCTTCTTACATTTTAAACATTTTATTGCGTCGTTCTCGTGTTTAAAAAATGAAAGTTTTACCTGAATAGTTGGAAATTAATTTAAAATATGATTACATTCCCGTTGAAAAGAGCTGCCATAGATCCAATCTTTTTTCGAGCAGAAATTTCTCATCTTTGTTCTCTCTTTCTGCTCTCGCTACACTTACACCCTCACAATTTTTACTTTACACTCCCCCCCCCACAAAAAAAAAAAACTGAAAATACTGTCGGAAATCCTGGCAGTACTCAATATAGTAACGTTTATATCATCAATACTAGCATTAAATGTAACATTAAGTTATATTAGGCCTAACTTCCTCAATGCTAACATAATTTGAATTTTAACACTACAGGTAGACAACTTAAAAAAACCGTAGCGGACCACCTGCAGTCACGGATGCCACCAAAAGGATGTATCAAGGTTATCTTTAGTAAAGTATCAATACCAGGAATGCATGTGGAAGTTCCAAGCGTATCTCAGTGGTGGTGCAGTATAGGACTCCTTTGTAATCTTCTTATACTAATTCTAATCCACCCTGTTGAACAGGAGTCAATCAGTAAACTTAGCGACGTGTAAAATATACAGAGAAAAGGTCTTTTTATAACAATACCACATAACCTTGTCCTACCAGAGAAAATTTTTCCAGACGAATACGAAAACATATCATATTGTTGGCAGAAGTGGTTGAAGAGATTTCATCCATACTACAGTAGGAAGACAATAAGAAGAAAATGTCACGAAGAGATTTCTTTTTTAAATCTGACATTGGAAACAACATTTTGATATGAATACCTTAATCTATCTTGGAAGTTCTGCTTCTTTCAGGATCCTAATTTCCCTATTCATAGACCTTTCAGAAGGGGTGTTTTAATGGATGGCCCGCCAGCAACGTATAAAAATGCAAAACACAGATTCTTTTGGCTCTATTTTTTCTTCTCGGAGTTTTCTTTTTTCTTCTTTCTTAAAATTGAAGAAAATTTTGCCCTCTTCTTCTCGGAGTCGCTGCTTCGTTCTGACAGCAGCCATAGTTGTTATTACAACGAAGTGAAGAAAAAAGACACTCAGTGGAAATGAAGGAAATTTTTATTGCCTATCGTAGTAGAAATATAATTCTGTCTTCATATCGCGTCTGTCTGTTCTATACACCATTTTCTTTTCCCTTTCTCTCTTTTCGGTATCTTTTCTCTTCTTTTAGGAACTGAAATTGACAGTGACATGATCGTCTTTCATTAACGACGATTTGAGAAGATGGAGGTAAAGCACTTTCACACTATCAGGTAAATTTATGTCAAGAAAAATATAAGAAATTTCTTCATTATAGTTTACAACAAGCATCGAGTTGTACGGAACGATATTGGAGTGATCGACTAGTGTAGAAATATCGCTGCCAGAACAAATATTTAACTTCGATCGTCCACGTCAAGTCTTTGGGTATCCTACCCGCTTCGTTTGTGGTTTTTTCTATTAACCAATAGGGAAATGGCGTCGCGTATTTCTATTGGGTACAAGACCAGAGAGGACGCGGCTAGAGTGTACACGAAAGGGCGACCTAATCCAATGTGGATCAATTTTTCAGTTCTAAGGGCTGATTTTCATGAAAGCTTTCGTTGTCTGCAATTTGGGTGAGTAGCCAATTGAAACACGTATTTTATTGTAAGTGCCACACGTGTTTTAATTGGCTATTCCCCAAAATCAGAAGCAACGCAAGCTTTCATGAAAATAAGCCCTAACTCAGTCTTGTACGCTTGTTATTGCTCTGCGGCCCGTTTATTTATTTATATCTTAATTCTTAAGTTATGCACGTACCGGACTGTGCATATGATAGCACATGCTGCAAATAATATTTATGTTTTTGCAAGAATCAACAAACAGGCCGCACAGCGATAACAAACGTAACAAAACTGAGTTAGAGCTGAAAAATTGGTCCATATTAGTTTAGGCTGTAGGTGGATGATCGATCCTCCGATTCACATTTTCATTAAATTTTTAATCTCTTCAATCAGTCCAATATCGCTTTAGATATAGGTCGATGCGAACAAAAATGTTAGAATCTATGGTGGCTTTTTCAATCAATCGGATGGACCTGACGTCATAAAAATGAGATTTATAGTTTAAAGTGAATTCCGAATCGTCATGATTAATTCTATTCACATCCACGTTTCTATTCACTGATATCTCTGGGATGGATAAAAAATGTATCTGTTCAAGGATCCTCTGACTCTGATGCAGTTCATTTTCAATAGTCTTATGTTCCACAAGTTTAGTTTCACTGATAGTTGTTCCTTCTTGGAATTTGCGTAATTTTACATTATTACAATAGTATTGGAGAAAGTTTACACTGGTCAACACGAGTTAGGCTAGCTTTCCATGCAACCGCGCATTGCTATCTTTCCTTGCGATTTGGATGAATACTGAGTAGCCAATTGAAACACGTGATTAAGTACATATTCTACGAGTAACACGGCTACTCATACAAATCAAAAGCAAAGCACGTGGCGAACACCTGCAAGGAAATTTTAAATTCATTTTTTCATTTTTACTTTTTTTCTTTTCAATTCTATTAGACCGATTTTAGAGTTAATTTTTTGTCGCTCAATCCGAATATGGCACCAGTTTCACTAAATTGTCTCTGAATTCAGAAATTTTGGATGCACCAATTGAAATACAAAAATAGGAAAGCACGTTTTTTTTATAATTTAGGCTAGCTTTCCTTGCAGGCGCTCGGTACGTTATTTGCCATTTCTATAAGTAGCTAATAGAAACTTGTGTTACATTTAGAACACGTACCTAAACAAGTGTTTCAATTGGCTACTCACCCAATTAGGAAGCAAAGCAAGCAACGCAAGTTTGCATGAAAAGCTAGCCTAAGGTGTAGTGTACGCACAAATTACATTAAAACTCTTTCAAATCATACAAAAGTAAACAATTTAAAAACATAAAAGCTCTTTATATTACTATAAGAACACAGAACAAAGTAAGTTTATGAAAATAAACAGATTAATGCATAGAGAAACACTGCGTGTACGAGTTTCTTTATTTATGTCATTTTGGAAGTAAGTTGGAGTTTACTAAAACATGTTTGTTTCATCTGCCTTGATACTTTTTCTTTTATCACAGTTAGGTCATAATGGAATTGTTCCCATTATTCCTAAAATTATTGAGATTATTTGTAAATATGTCCATGGCGCTGTGACAGAAACTGCACAGTTAGGCTCTTAATAATATTGAAAATTTTGAAGTTAGACAGTATGTTTTCCACCCATTCTTCATTATTCAATATAGAAGTTACCAATAAATAAACGAACTTGCTCTTTCATTTCAAGCTGAAAGGAAACAAGTAGACAACAAGGACGAGACGGCTTTCGAAAGAGGAATGGACAAAACCAGATATTAAAAAAAGAAAAAGAGATATGGAAAGGAAAGAGAGAAGACATCAAGAGAGAAGAAGAAGTAAATGATTGTGAAATAAAGAGATACAAGATTTCCACAGGCACAGGAACCAGCAGCTACTGTCGGATGATGAAAAAAGGGTTACTGAAGGACATTGCAATAGGAAAAGAACCAAAAAAGAAATAAAAGGATATTAATGGAGGGAGGAGGAGAAACTGGAGGGTTGGTGTCTGTTGAGGAGGGTCAAGGAAAAGGAAGAGAAGACTGTCTCTATCATTGAAAGTGTCGGAGGGTGAAGCATCAGCCCCTGATTGTCGGAATTCATGAACAAAGATGTTTCACAATGACATGTCTCTTCCAGAAGAGTGGAAGGACTTTCAGAGTTTTCTCTCTCTCTCTCTCTCTCTCTCTCTCTGTGTGTGTGTGTGTGTTATATGAAACCCCAGAAACGCTTCTATTATATTATTATGTATTCATGTTTCAGATCAGCCCTTTTTTGTACAGCTCCCGTTGAAGATTCTTTATTTTCTTATAATGTTTCATCCGCCCGAAGGCCAATCTGGTTTTCTTCTCCTCAAAAGAAATTCTGATTAAACTTAAACTCTAACATTTTGTAGGTTAAGTGTGTGTGTGTGTGTGTGTGTGTGTGTGTGAGAGAGAGAGAGAGAGAGAGAGAGAATACTCCTTTCTGTAATTGAAAACGTCGTTGCAAAACCACTCAAGTCCATCTTTGATTGCGAAACGAAATCTTTTACTTAGGAGTATATGTAATAAACAAGAACGAGGTCACAGAGGAAATACAAAGTCGCTTAGCATCTGCCAACGCATGTTCCTATTCAGTCCAGAAACTCCTAACCTTGAGATTAATACCAAGAAAGTTGAAATTGAAAATATACAGTACGGTTATTCTGTCGGTAATACTTTAGTGTTGAGAAAGTTGAAGTACGACCCTGGCAATTGAACGTAAATTGTGTTTGAAAATAACATTTTGAGACAGATATACGGACCGAAACGGGATGAGACGACCGGATAATGGAGGAGGCTGCATAATGAAGAACT
>JAGDQP010076592.1:0-10039 GCA_022664845.1 Lepisma saccharinum
CGTTTGTAATACAAAATACACGTCCTTCACCACTCAATCCTAGTTTCAGAATCGGCCTTGGTGTTGAAGGACCGGCTTCGCCAGGTGAAAGCCACGATTTTTTCCGCTTCGGGTTTTCAAAATAAATCCATTTTTCGTGACCCGTCACAATTCGATACAAAAAGGATTTTCTTTCGTGGCGTTGAAGCAGCATTTCACAAGTGACTTTGCGATTTTCCATTTGACGTTCATTCAAATCGTGTGGGACCCATTTACCCAGTGTATTGATCTTCCCCATTGCTCGTAAACGTCTGCTGATTGTTTCTTGTGACACATTTGATGCTTTTGCCAATTGCTGTTGAGTTTGAGTTGGGTCATCCTCCAATAACACCTGCAATTGCTCGTTTTCGCACTTTTGTGGTCTACCAGAGCGCGCTTTGTCTTTCACATTGAAATCACCACTTTTAAATTGTCGAAACCATGTCTCACATGTTCTAATCGATGGAGCGTGTTCACCATATGTTTCTACCAGCACACGATGACTTTCAACAGCCTTTTTCTTTTGATTAAATAAGAAAAGCAATGCGTGCCGCAAATGTTCTTTTTCAGGCACAAACTTCACGACATGATCACTGAACGATAAAACAAAGACGCTAGTGTTTGGCGGACTCAACGTGTGTGTGTTTGTAGTTTAATGTCAGACGAACAAAATGACGTATGTGTCAAATGAATAGGCTGCGTACTTTTCGCTGGCGCCATCTCTTAGGTAAACCGGAAACTACTGATGCATACACCTGGTATGTAAACTGAGTCTTAAATAAATAAATAATAGGTAATACATATATTGTGTTTTATGATCTCTTTCTTTGTTTTCAGGTTGTATCACGTTGGATTTCAGAGACTCTGACGATGAAGTATTTATATTTGTGAAACGAACTGTGTCACGTGTGATGATCTAAGTGAGAGTGTACGTGAGAAACTTGGATGCATTTAGTGATATGTTGTTTTATGGTGGATTTTTATTATTATTTCAAATGTTCTTCTCATGAATCTGCAGTGACTTGTTCCTTTTGCAGATTCTTTAACACTTCCTGTTTTGTCGATAACTTTGTGCTCATTAAGGTTTCTGTTAATGAGTTGCTCTTCATAAGAATCTGACGAGCAAAGAAGACTGAGAGAAGTCAAATGAATAAAAGTGTATGTAAGCATTATTTATGTAAATGAAGGTTAAAAAAACAATCATGTCCAGAAGCCTAATTTATATTTGCGTTATCTTTTGTAAATAAATTGTGTATGTAATTTATATGTAAGTTGAATTTATTCACAAACCTCTTTTCTGTACCTCCTTTGTTGCTGTATTAAACTTATGAAGTTGTCTGAATGGTAGTAATAAAGTTCTTTCCAACTGACCGCTCGGTGTCAAAGACAGCATAAAGCCGTCTCACCATTACTCGTTGAATTGAATTCATACACACACCAGAGGTGAGCTCTCTACCACTGAGCCCCACACAACTCGTTGAAACCATAACTCTATACTGCGAGCATACACTCGACGTGGGACGAGAGAGCTTATAAGTCGTAAAGAATCCTCAGAAGTGTCATCTGTTGGTGTCCCAATTAACTACATGCTACCACATTGCTGTAATACGTGTTGAGAATACAGATAAGGATAAAAGACCGTGCAAAATCAACCGCTTTCGATTGACAGCTTGGTGTGTGAGATAGAATATGAAAGCTGATATATCATTCCTTAATTTTTTATGAATTTAAAATAAAATAAAAATGCTTATTTTATGAATGGTAGAGGTTCCATATCTTTGTTGGGACCAAATATAAAATTATTTTTTTTACACGTTATGTACTTGCGTAAGGAGAAACTATCGTAGAAATTTCAACTTCAAGATTTGAGTGTTAACGGAGTTACATCTTTGCAAATTGGGGTTAATATTGGTCGTGTGCGCTTTAGTAAATATGTTAAATTACCACCATAATTCAAAAGAAATATGTGAATACATAAA
This sequence comes from Lepisma saccharinum, assembly GCA_022664845.1. NCBI lineage: Eukaryota > Metazoa > Arthropoda > Insecta > Zygentoma > Lepismatidae > Lepisma > Lepisma saccharinum. The sequence continues at coordinate 1,998 of JAGDQP010076592.1, forward strand.
ATAGAATTATTTGATTCTATGTATACATATTTTGGCCTTGTTCAAAATGGCGAGAGCTCAAAGATCGAAAATTACTCTCCTCCCGCCCCCTATGTTTGTAAGAATTGAACGTGTTCGAGGTGGAGCTTTTTAGCTTCAAAGTAAGAGTCTCAAAATGTTAGAATGCCTGTTACAGCATTTTTTTCTCGTATTTCTACTCCTTTCGGAGATACAGGGGTGCAGAGAGACTTTATGGACACCCATCACATATTTATTTTGAATTCTGGTGATAATTTAACATATTTACTAATAAAGCGCACATGACCAATATTAACCCCAATTTGCAAAGAACTCCATTCAAACTCAAATTTGAAATATACACAGTAGTTTCTTTTTACGTAAGTGCACAATGTGTGAAAATATTAGGTCCCAACAGAGATATAATATTCGTAAAATAAGAATTTTTAGATTTTTTTAAATTCGTAAAAAAATTAACGAATAATATATCAGCCTTCATATTCTGCACACCTTCAATATATTTGATATATAATAGTGTACAAAAAATTAGCTTTGTCATCATCCCCTGCCGTGCGAAACAGTACTCTGAAAATCAGAATTTGTTCTATTCCGACAATCACACTTCGACACTATTTTGACCAGTTCGATTACACTTTAGGCTGTGCATGCAGAGGATTAAATTTCTCAAGCAGACTTTAAAGGATTTTTTTTAAGTCCTTTGATACACCAATCCGCATAATTAAACTACATTTTCTGTAAACGTCTGCAAACCCACATTTTGGCATGCAGCGCTAAACAAAAATGGCTGCCATTCATTAATCAATCGGTGGGGATAAAAATAAACTATTCACAGATAAGGGTTATAAATATTTTAAAATAAACATTTTTGGAAGAGCTCGATCAATCTATGTTGGACCACTTCAAATGAATAAACCCAGATGTACTTTTAGTTCTCAAGGAGTCATCTTAATCTGCAGTATTATTATTTCGTCATAGCAATTCTTAGTCTTCTTATGGTCTCAAATAACTCATAGGTTGGCCTTTTTCTGTTCCTGACACAATGAAGTTTTTAAAAGAAGATATATATATATAAAAAGGATAATACTTACAGCTTACTTTCGCATTAGATCATACATATTCACATAAAAAAAGTCACTATATTTCGTGTATTCACACTTTTTCAAGTATAGAGGAAGAGAGTGAAGTTCACAAAGTACAAGTTTGAAGAGCGATGCTCCAGTTTCCTTGCACACCGAGTCCCACAATACCAATTTTGATCTATCTTTCCTGGTTGCCATAATCCACATTTTACCCCGCACGACCAGCACCTCAACACGCCATCTGTGGGAGAATGCCTTTATTCACGGTTTGAGCGCGAAAATAAAACGTGGCCTTAACCTTCAATAACTCTAAGCTCCCCTTTTCCTCTGCATTTTCAACACATTTCCATCCAAGATCCCACCGTGTACTTACACGCTATACAGTTATTATCCGCTACGTATCGCCACTGTCTCTTCAAACTTGTACTTTGTGAACTTCGATCTCTTCCTTTCTACTTGAAAACGTGTAATACACGAAATATTTTAATAAACAACACAACCAATTTTAATGAAACTAAGTATCAAAGTCCATAATTATTTGTTAGATAACTTATAGAATAATAAATTTATGCTCGTACTCAAGCAAGCACGGAAGTCTAAATTCGGGACGGGCGTAAGCCATAGTGCTGTTACCGCCCATAAAATTCGTTTTATCTTTTATCTTTACGGAAGTTTAAAAATGAAATAGCATGTCGCGATTTTAGAAGCGAAAGAACAGGGTGTGTGATAACTCCTGACAGCTCTATATGTAGGTCTCTCGGGGTGTTCACGAGGCTCATAATGATACTTTGGATCAATTACGTCCACATTGAGATTTTTTTTTTATTGTTTCTTGTCTGGGTTTTAAGAAGAGCTGATCAGAGAACGCTATTTTCGTTGGGCTTAGTTTCAATGTTGAAGGACTGCCTGCATGCTTCCCAGCACCTCATACTTATTTATCAGAGTTTCCACGTGTTATGGATACACATCATTGAAATGTGAAGCATCGACATAATTTTATTATATTTTGGTTTTAAGGAAGGAAGCAACTGGTAAATATAGATATTACATTATATACCTTGGTAGTGACGAAACTAACCCTACATGATATTTTTGATGTTTCTAAAATCTTGGTAAAAACGAACTATAAGCATGTAAAGAGAACACTAAAGAGAGCATCTGTGCCTAGCGCTAAATATTGTTCACCCAATCAAATTTCCTTTGCTCATGACTTGATTTCAGGTAGCAGTATTCCAGGTCAAAGTTCTAAACTGATTGATAGTTTGGGAAGGCTTAAGTCGTCAGTGCCCATCCTGCGAAGAGTTCCTCGAGGAGCAAGAAATGCTATGGCTGAGGCTCTTATTGAAATCCGTCAGAAGATTGTAACATCTAATAATATGGAACACTGGATCGAACTTTTATTCTTCCCATATGTCACTCTCAACATGCCTTCAAAATCTGCAAAAATCTCTAATCTCACTTCATGGGTGAAACAGAGAATTCAACTTTGGTCCAGTAGTTCTCATGATGATATAACTAATCCAATGACTGTCCTGCCCAATAAATACAAACATAATAAAAGTGTTAACAAATCATCCAACGATGTCTTGATCAAGCATACTGAGAACAAACTTTCTGATGACGACATACATGGTGCTGTCAGACTTCTCATTTCTGAAGATAGCTTCGCTCCATCAGACCCCACCATTTTCAGGGCCTTAAAAGAAAAACATCCTCCGCACCCGTATGCATCTGCTCCTCCTAACTTAATAGATCATAATATTGATGTCAATAAAGTTACGTCCAATGAGTTACTTAAGGCGCTTAAATCATTCTCTACTGGTTCGGCTGAAGGGATAGACAGCATGCGTCCTTCAATCCTCAAAGTTTTAATACTTTGTAATATTCACGACTCTAAAGATCGCCTTACCAAGGTTATTTGTGATTTTCTTTCTATGATCTTATCAGGAGAAGTGCCCATAGCAATACGGCCATTTTTCTTCGGGGCTTCTCTTATAGCACTGAAAAAGAAATGTGGAGGCATTAGACCCATCGCTATAGGGAACACATGGAGAAGACTTTCTTCTAAAATTATTTGCGGAATAATTAAAAATCAGCTAATTCAGCACCTTTCTCCACACCAACTTGGAGTAGGCATTCAGCATGGAGCAGAAGCTGCTGCACATACTGCACGCATATATTATTCATACCCTCACCAGAAGCCTAAAGCCTTCCTTAAGATTGACTTCAAAAATGCTTTTAATGAATTAGACAGGCAGGCAATGCTCACAGTTGTCAAGGATAATTTTCCTTCTATCTATCCATATGTGTTTCAAAGTTATGCTCAAGCCAGCTATTTATTTTATGGTAAGTATATCATATTATCTCAGAGAGGAGTACAGCAGGGGGACCCTTTAGGACCTGGATTATTTGCAATGACTCTTCAACCTATTGTCAATAATATCAACACCGACTTGAATATTTGGTATTCAGACGACGGGACCATAGTTGGAGACCCGGATACTATATTAAATACATTAAAGGATATCCATAAGAAGGCAATTACAACTGGTATTGACCTTAATTTTTCTAAATGTGAGATTGGCTTTTTAGAAACTACAATCGAACACACACACGTACTTCTCACAATGTTCTACGAAGTGGCTCCAGGCATTCAATTAATGTCTCCGTCAAATGCTTTTCTTCTAGGTGCTGCCCTCTCTACTGAAGCAAGGAGATCCTTATTGATTGGGAAAATAGCCAAACTTGAAACATACTTTTCACGTCTTTTATCCTTTTCTGCTCACTCAGCATTTTATTTACTAAGATCTTCTTTTACCATACCAAGGTTATTATATTTTCTGCGTTGTTCGCCTTCTTGGAGAGAAGAAGATCTACTTGAACTTTACGATAACACCATTAAATCTGGTTTAGAATCCATCCTAAATTGTTTCCTTCCTGACCACACATGGCTTCAGGCTTCTCTCCCTGTCAATTTTGGAGGACTAAGCATTCGTCGCGCCTTAGATTTGGCTATTCCCGCCTTTTTGGCGTCATTCTATGGTTCCCGATGCCTGATAGAATCACTTCTCCAAAATGATATCAGTTCTCATGGGGATTCTGAGATTGAGACTTGCTCTTCAAATTGGTCATTATTAGTTGGATCATTCTTGCCCGAACTCGATACTAGATCAAAGCAATTTACATGGGATGAACCCATTAGCAAATCACAACTCTCGTTCTTACTCCAGACTGCAGAAAACTTAGAAGACAAAGCCAGAATAATTGCCGCGTCTTCCTTCGAAGCACCTTCGCCCCATCTCGGCCTTCACCTAAGTAATGAAAGTTTCCGAATAGCAGTTGGAATTCGCTGGGTGCAGATATTTGTGAAAGTCACAAATGTCAGGCATGTAAAACAGAAGTAAATAAAAAAGGATTACATGGCCTTTCTTGTTCAAAGAGTGCAGGTAGGCATCCTCGTCACTCGAATGTTAATGACATTATATTGAGAGCACTAATCTCAGCTGGCTTTCCTGCAGTACGAGAACCTATTGGATGTAGCAGAACAGACGGTAAAAGACCAGATGGGATGACTCTGTTACCCTGGAAGAGAGGCAAACCATTAATTTGGGACTTCACTTGCTCAGACACGTTCGCTCCTTCCAACCTCCCTTTTTCCTCAATCCAGGCGGGAAACCTCGCCAGTCGAAAAGAAGCGGAAAAAAGAAGAAAATATAATAATCTTGCACAGAAGTACCATTTCATACCCATTGCTATCGAATCCAGTGGTTCATGGGGGAAAGAAGGCCTCAACTTCATAAAAGAAATAGGTAAGCGTATCACACAATCATCTGGTGATGATAGAGCAAGCACCTTTCTTATCCAAAGAATAAGCATGGCAATTCAAAGAGGTAATGTAGCTTCAATCCAGGGAGCCATACCCAACGGAAAGGAATTAGATGAGATATTCCTACTGTAATTTTGATTTATTTGACGAAACGTTTGTCACTTTCCATAATTATAAGCAGGTAACCGCTAACATGAAGCCTACCGTTGTAGCGGATGAAATGTTTCCTGAAGGAGTTGGACCATACATGGAGATGGAAGAGGTAGGAGGTGATGATGGCCTGTTAATGTTTTTGGCGGCAAATGAGAAAGCAGTTCATACAGACCTTTCCAATGATTTCGAAGACATATTTGATGATCACGGTCTTGCAGTCATTTTATATTTACAGATGTTTGTGGTATTGGATTAAATACGTGTCAGGGAATTTTTTAACAATTAAAAACAAAATTTGTAATAACAATATGACACATAAAATTATACATTGCATCAAGTTAAATAAATTGTTGATATTCAAAAAAGCATGTAAACAAATTAAATTTCAGTATACAGAGGATAGTGTTGTTTTAACATGAAATATTATATAATAAAGAAATCTTATTTTGAAAGATGGCGACTTAAAGGTAATGTGAAAAGAATCTAAATAATCAAAGAATGAATGTATCATACTCGCGGGAAGGAACATTGTGTGTCAGAAATTATATAAAGAATGATCATGGAGTTAAAGTGCTTTGATCCACATAGCAGAGTACATCCCTGGGACGTCCCATTTAGATCCCATTAACATCAGATTTCTCAAGCTCCCATAGCAATGTCCTAAGGACGTCCGTGGGATAACTCTGTGGGCAATACAAACAGTTCGTCCCGTATGGAGGTCCCCTGGATGTCCCCCGGAAAGCCGTGCGGGATTACCTACCTGGAATTTCTATAAATTAAATCGACCTTACTATTATTATTATTTAATTAATTATAACTATACGAAGGATATGCCTTCGTATAGTCATACGAAGGATTAATTATAACTATACGTCCCATGGATGTAAATGGGACTTAAATAGGACGTCCCGTTATCCTGCCAGGAGATCCGTCAGATGTCCCTGGGATGTCATTTTGCTATGTGGGGATAGTTCAATGTGCAAAGTGATGTAAAAGATCCTTGTAAGGTGCAGTCTGTAGCTTAGCGGAAATAAATTATTACTTTTTCTCGTCTTGAGATAACACCTATTTTTAGGTAGATTTTATTGAGATCGGTACCATGTCGTATATATATATATATTTACACGCTAGCGGCCATAATTTTGAAGATATTTGAACAAAATTTTAATATGTTATTTCTAGGCTTAATAGCTCGGCTAAGCTCGTTAATGAGCAAAATCGGCCCAAGGGGGCGGTTGGGGGAGGGGGTTGAAATTTTGAAAAAAAAATATATATCAGCCCCTATGGAGTTTATAGGGAAACTTTGTCTACATACATTATAGTACTCCCTAAGAAGTTTACAGTGACACCAACGGTTCATGGGGGGTGGAAATTCGAAATTTTTAAAACCATGTCTGGTGGGGTAACGTTGAAAAGCTCTTGATGATTAATCTATAAATCAAAATCAATAACTAGTTTCTCGATAGCGTTCTTATTTCGTTAGTAGTATATAAGGTGGCGGGTTTCATTGGGCCTGTTAATTTCAATTGGAATATCACTGCATTCAGTTCTAATAACAAAAAGTTTGCACGGTAATTAGTTAACCTATTAGGGTAATTAGTTACCGTATTTATAATTTTATAATGAAAATAAAATGATATTTACTTCCATCAAAAACGCTTCGAAATCTACATCAGCCTGTAGGCCTGCCGAAAGGATTATATATATATATATATATATATATATGGCCGGGAAACCGGGACTGTCGCCCCAAAAGGCTTCTGCCACTAACTGGGAGGAGACCCCTTAATTACTCTTGCTGAGACTTAAGGGAACCGACCGGGGTAGACGCCTAATGTCCAATCCATACGTTCACGTCGTGGGGCCTGTTAGTACCCAAGCAACTGCTTGGCGAACGAACATGGATGGGCTGCTCACCAACCCGCATTAGCTGACAGCGTGGTGAGTCAAATGTCAGCACCCCTCCTTTCTTTACATATGATGGTACAAGCAAGGAAACAGCCTCGGAGGACCTTATTGCCCGGAGGACGGAATGCAGCTGGCAACGGCAGCGGTCAGTCCTGCAGGAAGTCAGAGGGTCAAAATGCCCGGGTTTGGACTGTAGACTGCCAGGACACCGACACGGCAACTCGAACGGACCTATACGTGGCGACCCTCAACTGTAAGTCACTTGCAGGAGAGGACAAATTAGAAGAACTGCAGAATGAACTTAAGAGGATTAAGTGGGACATCATAGGACTATCAGAAGTGTGGAGGAAGAATGAACAGTTGGAACTACCGTCAGGGCACACGTTCTACTTCAAAGGAACAGAAACTGGAAAAGCGACAGGCGTTGGCTTTATAATTAATACAGACCTGAAGTCACGAATCACAGAAGTTGAAGGAATTTCAGATAGAATCGCACGGGTAGTAATAAAAATTAACAAGAGATACAGTATGGAAATTATACAAGTGTACGCTCCAACAACCTCACACCCGGAGGAGGAAGTCGAAGACCTATACGAGGAGATACAGAAGATTTTGGATAGTAGCAAATCGCATTACAAAATTGTAATGGGAGACTTCAATGAGAAAGTAGGAACCAAGCAGAGCAGTGACACGAAAGTGGGAAACTTTGGATTTGGCAAAAGAAACAAGAGAGGAGAGAAGTTAGTGGAATTCTCAGAAGCCAACAGACTGTTCATTTCCAATACATTTTTCAAGAAACCGCCCCAGAGGAAGTGGACATGGAAAGGTCCAAATGGGACTAAAAACGAAATTGACTACGTTCTATCAAATAGCAGGGCAATTGTGCAAGACGTGTCTGTTCTAAACAGTTTCAAAATCTCGAGTGATCATAGGATGGTGAGATGTAATCTGAAACTAAATACTAGACTAGAGAGAAAGAAGCTTATCAGAGGAAAACCGTCAGTTTTAGATCTGGAAAATCTTGGAAAACACAGACAGACATTCGAGATAGAACTAAG
>JAGDQP010076593.1:0-10039 GCA_022664845.1 Lepisma saccharinum
CTTAAGATTTTGGTTAGCATGTCTTCATTTGTTTTGACATATTTTCGAATCCGTGGGACGTAATGTGATTTCTGGAAATAGTTAGTTTCCTTTTGTGATTTGGTAGTTCTAAATGACATTTAGTTTAATTGATGATAATTTGTTTAGATTTTTCCTTGGAATTTTTATTCTCCTACTTCAGATGTTGATGTTGTTTTTACAATGTTGGATTCTTTTCTTTTGAGGAAAAAGTTCTTTACCTATGAAGATGTGTCCACCAACAGATTTCACAATGTGTAGATGGCACTGAAAAAGCTCTCCTGCGGCCCTGTTAATAGCTGATTGAAGTCTTTCTGAATAGTCCTGAGGTAGTGTCAGTGATAATATCATAGAGACCCATTTCAGAATTGTATTTGTATTCTCTTTGATTTTAGTTTCGAATTGGTTCTCGAGATTCGGTGAGTGAATTTGTACTGTTTTTGATGTACTTTGAGTTGTCTTACATAAATCACTATAAAATTTAGTACTGTGTGTATTTATTTCAGATTTGTATATTTTTCCTATAGGGTTCTATTTGCCTTTTAACGGTCTGAGAGGACAGTTAGAAACAGCAGTACTGTGGCCCTGCTTTTTGCACGTACCGCAATAGTTTTTTTTTTTTTAGAAATACTGCATGTTTTACTTAGATGATTGCTTCCGCATTTAAAAACAGGAAGGTTAGTTATTACATTTTTTCCCCCAGGATGATATTGGAGGCAAAGTTTGCATGGATACGGTCGTCCGGTATCTATAGATTCTTCCTGTTTCTTTTCATCGTATATTGTGAATTTTGCCTGATGTCCGAAAACATTTTCTGTAAAGATTTTAACAAACTTGTAATTGTTTGAACTATCTTTAAAGTGCAGTTTGTAGCTATAAATCTTTTGTCTGGTACATGATCATGTCGATATTAGGAGTTTTGTCAGTGATTAATTTGTAAAATGTTAGTGGATATTTTTAGCTCTTGCTTGAAATTGCGAATACGGACTGCGTATTTTGTATTGTTATTTTGTTCATGATCTCTTGGATTTGATTTATTTTGATGACTATCTTGCTTCTTGTTTGATATCTTATTGTCTTCTGGGGGATCATTAACTGTTTTGGAGTAGAAATGGGCTAGTAGGAATGTGTGGATTGTTTGCTTTAGATAAATGTCTACTGTTGATGTTTGAAGGGGATTGGGAGTTGTTGAGGTTGATAAGAGACTGATGGTAGAGGAAAGTTTTAATTAGGAGGGGCTTCTCGTTGTTGATGGATTCTTCCTTCTCCACTGCTACGAAGATCTTAGAGGTTTCATCAAGTTGTTTCGAACCAGTTGCAGCTTCCAGTTGGGAATCTTCCTGTAGTTTTTCCTGAGGTAGATTTTTATTCTTTATTTTGTCTTAAGGAACATTGTATTCTTGTTTTGGTTGATTTTTACTTGTTTGGTTTGAATTAAAAGTATTGTTACTTTTCCGTTTTTGCTCTTTTTTCGGTGAGTTGTTGTTACTTTCCTTGATCTGACTTCTCCTCCTATTTTTTCCCATGTTGCAGTTAGAGATATGGGAGTTGTCAAGGGAAGGTACGGAGTAGGACGTGAATGTAAAAGTAAAGAAAGGTCTTAAAAGGACCTTTATCTGATCTTGTGGAGGTTTCCCTAAAAAGATTTGTATGCTATTTAGTAATTAGTCTAAAAAGTGGATACTTTGAACTGGGTGTTTGTTAGTTATTAACTATTAAGCCATTAATCTAATTAGGACATTCGTAAATACGGGATGTATTACGATTCTTATTAGATTCGCCTACTTTCCGTGGAGAACATTAGCACAGGTCTCACCTCGATGAGTCCCAATGTTGCTCTGATGGACGGATTACCAATCATGTTAGTAACTTTAAACTAGCCATCTTGAACCTTGTTTGAAATTTCTATATTTATCCGTGTAATACTAATCTTACGTGAAGAATAGTATAAAGTGAAGCCAGTTCTTGTAGTCATAGCCATTAAAAGTGCATAATCGATGTCGTACGTATATCAGCTGTACATTTAGTAAATAAGAAATCTATATAGAGGAACTTTGGTATCATGGAATAATATTTTTAATCACGCCATAATTGGCGTATCGGAAAAAATAGAATGGCAAACGCATGCATACCTTGGATATTTATGTTTGTGTACTATAATGATAATTGATATACAATTACAATTATGGAAATTATTGTATGATTTAAAGAAATGTAAATTTGGAGGAAATAGTGGGATATTATGAGATAAAGTAGAAATTTAATGCCATAAGAATGCAAGGAAAAAGTTGTCATTCCGGAACTCTCGAAACACATTATTTGCAAAAGTCGCAAACATCCTCTATTTTTTTCTGCACGTATGCAATCGTTGTAAGTACAGAAGAAAGCAAGATAAACACTGTATCCACAGCTCCCTTCAGAAATCATTAGAAAATCTGCCCTGACAAAACAAACACTCAGCATTATTATCACCTGGAATCCTCTCAGGTAGGAATGGAAGTTATAATTATGTAGAAGTATCTGAATGACACACTCCATTTTCACTGCTCGATTCATTTGCAACTAGTCCATGTTAGCGGACATCCCATCTTGAAAATGAAGTCGCTGCTAACCGTACTTTACAACACATGAAATCAAAGCGGTTTTCACAAGTCCAGTAATAGCATGTACACTTACAATTCCACAATCACACAATGTATTACAGTGTTTTCCTAAAGGGATACAGATATTGCAAAATGTACCTGTAAAGTTTCTGATAACTGCAAATTATGATTCTTGCTTGTAGTAAGCCTTCACATTTAGCTATAGAACTCCAACTGAATATGGGGAATTATGGGAGTGTGTAGAAATAGTTCTACTGCTTATCAGTAGGTAAGAGTATATCACAAACGAGGAAAATTAGTATTCAATATTATCTGACTATTCCATATTTCCTGAAGTTTCCGTATATCAAAGAAGTACGACTCTTCTGTTAAGAAGTCTACTATACATTTGAACTGTGTATAAACAAACAAACAATGAACAATATATCCGAAACTGTATACACTGAGAAACCTTAAATCTTAACTATGTAATACATACATTCATGATTCATCACAAATTCGAAAGAAGATTTTCATTTCAGTGTCATATTTTCTCCATAAATATAGTAAAGCTTGGCATCACTGGATCTTTAATTCACAGGTATTTCAGTCTGCCAACTTTTAAACCTGAAAAATATGTTTTCTGCGCGGAATGCCTTGGCGGAGAATAAAGCATATTAAATGTATCATTATGATTAATTCGAGAAAATAGTTTGACTTATCAAAATATTTAATTTTCGATGAACTTGTCCAAAATTTCGTAGACGCAGAATTTTCGGACATAAGTTGGCATTTATTCATGTAGATTTGATTCTTTTCCGTAAGAAAGGTGTTGGAAGTGTTCTTCTGTATAACTGTACCTATAGGATAAATAGTGTGATGGGAGAAAGGTGACTTAAGAAATCAGTGTTTTGAGTGGCAAGGAAAGGGTTTGGGTTCAAACAGGAATTTTTTGATAAGACTTAGTATATATATTTGTACCCCGATGCTGATAATGCCTGTAAAGCAGTTCGACCGGGTAAGGCTTCGTTTGTCCGCTACATACCGTTAAAGTTTGGAACAATGGGGAAACAGCTGCTGCAATGACTCCCGTAGTTACCGTTTGAACAGGAATTTTTTGATACGACTTCGTATATGTATTCGTACCCCAATGCCGATAATGCCTACAGAGTAATTCGACCGTGTAAGGCCGCGTTTGTCCGCTACATGGCGTTAAAGTTTGGAGCAAGTGGAAGACATCCCGGGCAGCCCCCCCCCCCCTGGTTAACTACAATAATATAGGATGTTAATTTTACAAATAAAAGTGCAAAAGATCAAAGAAATTTGGAAAGTGTCAAAGTAACGCCTACATTAAAGGTGGCACAGTCAGCATGTAGAAATTATTCATTCGAACAATATGTATTCAGTGAAATGTTATTTTTACATGTAATAGTAATAGTATAGATTTATATCATATTTACAAATATAATATTCATTCGGTTTTAGAAGAAAGAGAATACACTTTTTATTTTTAAATTCAGAATTCAGTTCAATGTTTATTATTTAATTTCGAATATTTGTTCAAATCCTGGTATTCGTATTCTATCAAACTCCGATATTATTCAAAATAATGTTTTCCGTTCTATGTTTGAAGCTGGCTTATAGTATTTATATCGAATTTCGAGTTTTTCCTTCAGTTTACACTGACTTTCTCATGTTCTTTCCACTAGCTTATTTGATCTGAGCCAAAGTTGCCTAAGTCCAAAAAAATTACAGTTGTGCATAAAGTATACGATACTCACGACGAAAAAATAAAGAAAAACTGCTTGGTATAACATACAGTATTCTCGTTATGAGCTCGTTAATACAAGATGTAGTTTGCTGTTTAAATTTTTTTATTCATCGGCTACACCGTAAATAGCTACGAAATTTAACTGTAGAAAACTAGCTAACATGTCGTGGGAGGGGAATTACCAATCGTCTTGGGTAATTGAATTCTGTAAGCTGGCAACACTGGGAGTAGGTATTACGCAGACCAGAATAAATGGGGAGGAGAGGATGGTAGAAGTTCAGACATATTTATCATGGCGCTGGGGCGATTCACCGTGATAATAAAGGAAAGGGAAGATATTAAAGATGCAGTGAAGCTGCACAAAAACTTGCTCGTAATCTTCTTCCTATAAAAGATAATTACTTAGAGCTACCCAACTTCTTTAACTCCCTTCTTTTTTTTTCCTACTTACTCATTTTTAGCGATGTTAGAACAAACAAGTTCTCTTGGTACTAACGCTTTAAATTAGGCAAACAGATCTCGACCACAGCTTGGATCCTAAAATAAACAATTTTGTCTGGTACTTTCTTCTTCACTTTAACGGTTAATCTGCTAAAAAATCTTCCTATACCTGCACTGACGTGAGATAAGAAAATCTCATGTATTTTGTTTGAGCTAAACGTCTTGGCAAGTCAAGTTGCAATGAACGCAGACAGTTACTACGGCATAGAATATTATTCCAAGTGGAATAGCTAACGAAAAATGAAACCTAATAAAATAATAAATTAATATTTGGATGTTTGAAATCGTCTTGTATCATTGCAGTGTAAAATACGTTCATTATTATAATACTACATTGATGTATTTAGTGGGGAGGTGGCACATTTGAACACAGTGTTGGTCAAATTTAATGTTGCCGCCTCACACTCAGAGAATTTGTTCAGAGAGATAACTAACATACGTATGGGAACATATACAGCTCGCTGAAGAAAATGACGTTCTTTTTAAACAGATTTAAACAACTTTGAACTTGGCTCTGGCAGTTTTGAACAAATCCATCATTTCATTACAATCACATTAATTTTCTTAGTAAATACTTCTGAATATAAATACGGAAGTAAAAGAAAGTAAACTGAAGATTTACTAGCCATACAAAGAATATAAACTTCTTTCTTCTCAACAGTTAGTTTTAGCTGTAGGCACATAAGCTGCTAACTAACTAACTCTACGGCTTATGGAACTCGCAAGTTCATCGTCGCAGAAATAAACGTTCGCCATTGGATTCTATGCTGGCCAATATCAAACAAGTTTTCATCACGAACACCTACATCTCGAAGATCTCTTCTAATATTGTCCTCCCAACGACGTCTAGGTCTTCCCAATGGTCTCTTTCCATCCGGCCTTCTAACCAGGATAGAATATAATCTTCGGGTTTCCCCCATCTGAGCTACATGGCCTGCCCAGCTTAGTTCTTTATTTTTACAACATCTGGTGAATCGTACAGTCCGTGGAGTTGTTCATTATGCAGTCTCCTCCACTCTCCAGTAATCTCGTCCAGTTTCGGCCTGTATATCTTTCTCAAAACTTTAATTGAAAACACATGTAATTTATGTTCATCTGCTAGGGTCGTACTCCAACTTTCGCAACCGTAAAGTATTTCCGACATAATAACCGTTCTGTATATTTTCAATTTCAATTTCCTTGATATTAATTGCGATGTTAGAAGTTTTTTGACTGAATAGAAACATGAGTTACCCGATACTAATCGACCTTTTATTTCTTCCGGAACCTCATTTTTGCTTGTTACGTATGCTCACAAGTATTTCAATTTGTTTGCTTTCTCTATGACCTCATCCCTAATTCTTTTGTTTTTATTCCTTCATTCCCTTTGTTTCGGCTTGTTATCATGTATTTTGTTTTATCTATGTTTACCTGTAGACCTATCTCATCGCACGCTTCTACTAAGGCATCGGTGCTGCTTTGTAGTACATCTATATCGTCTGTCTCTATGTCTAGGTTCTTCCAATCACTGCTTTAGCGAAGTCTGCATGGAGCATGGGGGAGGAAATTTTATTCATTTGCTCTCCAGAACTGATTAAGAGAAAAATTTCCTGTATGGTGTGTTGCCTATCTTCGCTACTTTGCATTTCAGGAACTTCCTTCGCACAGTGTACAATAAAACATATTTTGAATACATACCGAGCCCTTGATAAAAGAAGTTAAAAATAACGTCAACTGCTGTTAAAGGGTCATCACACATATTACTAAGAAATGCAACATAAAACTTAGCTAGCGAAAATTGCATATCTCACGTAGAGCTTGAGTTCTCCGCCAACAGTCTGTGGAAGACTGAAATGTTACATCTTTGGTTTTCATTTTGCATTGTGAACTGAATTCTTATTTAGGCATGTAAAGCTCAGGCTGGGATAGGGGGAGTGGATGTTGAAGGGGCCCTCCCGACATTTGCCTGGTATGATTGAGGAAAAAACATTGAAAACGCTGTCAGGATAGTTCGTTGCTGGGAATGAACCCGCAACCTACCGAATACTACACCAACTCCGTACCATTTTTCTCCTTTTTCTCCCTAAGAGGGCTTTACTTGTTCAACTTGATACACCCTTTTGACTTGTATAGACTGATATTCTTAGAACTAGCTTATTCATATAATCACACACACACTAGCATTCATGTCCGAGGTGGGATTCGAACCCACGATCTTGGAGTCAATGGACTAGCGCACTAGTCCTCTCGACCACCCTGATCGGCTTGAAAAATTATTAATATAGAATTCAAATTTAATTTTTAAGGCCTTTACGCAATTTTCGGTTCAGGCCGGAGTGGAATGAAGAAAATGGGAGGAAATGGGAGATCTCGAGAAAACCCAGGCACACGGTGTTGGTCCACCACAAAGCCCAATGGCATGAACTGGGATCGAACCGACGAACCCTAGCGGCAGAGGTGAGCGCTCTACGAATTGAGCCACCGCGGCCCTACCACAGAGCTACGACGGCTCGGTGCATTTTCAATTGTCTTCAACATATTTATAGCCTTTAGTCATCTCAGGCTCGGGCTTTAATAGGGGGGAGTGAATGTTCGGAAATAATCGGCACCTTTACAGCATCTGCCTCGTTTGATTGAGGAAAAACCCTAGAAAACCTCAGTCAGGATGATCAGCCACTGCTATCGGGCCCTAGTATGCGTAACCAATGTTATGGGTGCTGTTAATGGCATTTTTGAAAATAAAAAAACGATGATAATAATAATAATAATAATAGATAATTGTTTTACCAGCGGAGGACACTAAAATTAAAAACGGAGGATAACAGCGTTTTTTATTTTTTTTTCAGCGGAGGACAGCTAAGTTTGGTAGACAACTAGGCTACCTTTCATTTAAGATCTGATAAAGAAACACTAACGAACAGAAGAATTCGTTACTTTCAAATTTAAGCTTTTACAGGGCATGTCACGTTTTTCATTTTTTTTTTACATTTCTATTGTGTCCTGAAATCTTGAATAAAAATGGAAAGTGTTTTTTTACCTAACCATTGGCTTGATATTTCGGTAACGAACATTTCATTAAGAATTAGGAGTACGGGAGTTCGCATACGTCCAATTCTGGACTTTTATGCCTGGTTACTACAGGACGGACATTTAAAGATATTTAGAAAAGGAGGGAGGACAGGATGACAAGATGAAAAAAAAGGACATGTTATCCGAGAGGAGGACGTTTGGTAGGTAACCCTAGTAATAATAAACATTTGCATTTGCTGTTTTATCACAGGACTAGCTAAAGTACCCGCCCGTTGGAGCAGGGTGAATACAATATGTTGGCACCACCACCACCACCACCACCACTACTACTACTACTACTACTACTACTACTACTACTACTACTACTACTAATAATAATAATAATAATAATAATAATACAACTACTAATACTACTGCCGATAACTACTACAATGCTTTAAATTATAAACTATGTTGTTTTAAATTAAGAATGGAAACAATGTATTTATTGCATTGTTATAAACAACGAAATTACTGTTTTTATTAATTATTTCGCGAGCAGTCATTTCCGGTTAAAATATGATATCTTTTGAAACATGTCCAGTATCTGTTCATGTGCGAAAAATCATTGCAATCTGTTAAGCCGTTTTGCCGTGATTATAAAACAAACATACTTTCAGTCATTTTTATGTATAGAGATGTCTCACAAATTCCTCACACTGTTAAAAACTGCAAAACTTGTTGGGACACGTACTTATAACATTTGATTTTTAATTAAATATATCCAGTATTGACTTTCTTCACGCTTTATTATATTGTTTCTGATAACCAACGAAGAAACGCATGCTACCAATATGCTACCAATAGACCTATGACGAAACTGAAATGTCGCAGCTACAAAACTTGATAGGTGTGCGGGAAATAACTTTCTGACGCTAGCGACTTTTGTAGATGATTGTTGTTGCAACAAAAGTCGCTAGTTTGCGTCCGGCCAGTAGCAGGAACACATTCCATTTTATAAAGTATTCTAAAGTTGACAGAATAGAAATGAAGAAGGGATAATTAATGTCAATACAAACATGCTTTCACAATCTGACGGTAACGTCGCGGACTTTGGATTGGTAATGGGTGGACACGGGTTCAAACCACACGGCTGAATATCCGGACTTAGGTTTTCCATGGTTTCCCTCAGTTTCACCAGGCGAATACGGGGCTGACACCTTAAGTAAGGCTACTACCTTGCTCACCCTGTCCCCTATACTATCCCGTCGTAACCCAAAGATGCCTAAAGGCCATAAATGTATTCGATTCAATTCACAATCTGAAGTTCTACCAATGGAGGACAACTAAGCTACAATTGATACAGAACTTTCATCCGGTAAGAAAACACTGACGAACAGAAGAATTTCTTACTTTCAAATTTCAGTGTTTACCACAAGATTTTAAATTTTAATTGTATCTTCATTTTCTGTCAAGTAATAAAATTTAATGAAAATGGAAGGTGGTTACCAAATGATTAATTATTTGCTTGATATTTCGGTAACGTAAGAGGCACGTATCCAGAATTTGGTTTTGGGAGGGATCCAAAGGCTTCCAGGGGATTCAAAGGTGTGTCTGGACATCAAATGTATATTAAATATGTATAATTACATATAAATATGTATGTCAATTTATTAAAATTAAAAATTTGGATCACAGGAGTACTAGTATGTCCAGTTCGGAACTTTTGAACCTGATCACTGGAGAATGGAGTACATTTTAAGATATTTAGAATAGGAGGTAGGACAAGATGGGAAAAGGAGGACACTGGAGGACATCTGGTAATCCTGTGTCATGTCATATTACGAATGCAAGGATGGTATCTTCACATTATGCCTGACCGACGCCTTTCCTCATACTTTTCCCTCCCCTAGCCCAGCCTGAACCTTAGATACCTAAAGACCATACATAAATTAAAAAATATAGCAGCATTCAGTCCCCAGACAGAAGGTGTTACGTGGGGAGCACCGTTACCTTACTTTTTTAATTTTGTATGATATTTAGTTTCCGTACCTTTTTGTTACCTCATTGGCTTTATTTTGAATACTCAATTGCCACCACTAAGTGCAAGCGTTCCCATACATTTTCTAACCCTTAACTTTACTAACCTACATCGATCACTCGCGTCATTGTGTCAATA
>JAGDQP010076594.1:0-10039 GCA_022664845.1 Lepisma saccharinum
ATCCCAAGCAGAAAAACATCTGGTGGCTAGATTCATCTGTCCGCGGTGGATTTCCAATCGTGACGGAAAGCCTGCGTTTTCTCGATCCCATCCTCTTTGGTTCGTGCGTGTTTCGTATTCGAATCAGGAGGATACCTCTCACGGGAAGGGAGTTACACCTTCACAGGTCAGCACAAAGTCGGTTAGAGATGACTTGTGCCTGAGAGCAACGACTAAATAAATAAAGAGGGAGTAGACGTGGACTCACGAGGCTGGCCGTTTACCTGTTTCACATTCCTTGCACCACTCTCGTTGCCAGATTGAGTCCACCCACGAATTCACCCGCGAAGAATACCCCCTTAGCTTGCCCCTCCACAACCCTAATGAGGAAATCATTACTACCAACAAGACTCGTGAGCAGAAGGTGAATGAGAGAAGTAGGTGCCATCCCCTCTTCAAAAACAGATCCTCAAGAGACCTACGGGTGTGAGAGAGGGTGATCCGAAAGATCTGTCCCTTCAAATCTTATGGTTCGCAAATTGAAAATCCAAGCTGATTTCCCCTTGTCCTATCGTCGCCTGCTTCTAACTTCCGATGCTCACCTTGAGTCGCTCTTTCTTCTTTGAACTAGATAATTTCCCGTGAGGTCCTTCCCTTATACTCTGACCAATATATTCCAGACCTTCAACCTTTGCAATTTTTAGATGAAAAACAATACTTGAAATTGCCAAAAATGTCATGAGCTTACTTTTAAATCATTCATGCCCCGTAAGTGTGGATAATTCGTTCTGATTACAAATATAGTACTTAAGAATCTTCGTTCATGTAAGTTCTTCTTACAAAGAAACAATATCATTCAGAATTGCCTGTTTTCACTAGATCGTGTTTATTGATTTTTGAAATTGATTTTGCAATTCAAATTAATAATATTTTTCTTGATAGTTATAATTATTTTGAAAAAATGTTAATCCAAATCTCAAGACGAAAACAACGTAATGTAAAGAAAACTATCTTGGCCACAAAATGGTCGGACAATGCCTTTATGAATTTCATGTTTGTGTTGGGCTTTACATGTGACTGTGATTTTGTTTAAAATATTGTTGCTTATCAGAGTCCGCAGTACTTGTATGTGTGTATACCAGTAGTGATCAATATTTATTAGTTCAAACTTTGCAATTAATGTTCCAATTTTTTATAATAGCCTGGTGTTCTGTACGAAATGTAAAGAAAATCTCAATGTATGTTTTTTTAAAACAATAAACTACTCTTATTTCGGGTAGGGGAAAACATAAAAGTCTTCTCTGCGCAATCCCCTAAAAACTCTAAGTTTAAAATTTGGTTGAGATTTTTTGAACGGCATGGCAGCCATACAAAACCTTGCTTCCTCGGTATAGGAACTACAAAATGCTTAAATGCGCCAAAACCGCAAAACGATTTTTTTTTTCGCCACGGCAAAAGTCTTCTCTCCTTCTGTTGTTCAAATATATGAGTTGCCAAAAATAGAACCGATCTTGGAATATTTATGGATCATTCTCCAGAAATGCCGTAAATTGAATTTTTTTTTCATCTGAAACATATTGCAATTGCACTTTAGTCTGTCTCTTGTACAAGATGGTCAAAAAATACCTACTAAAAGTAATGTGTGGTTATGCAGTTATCGAATACTGAGACATATAATATTTAGTGCAATTTTATGAACACTACATGCCCATTTAACTGACAGCATTTCAAAGTGTCTGCCTGCTTCCTGACGAAGTTTACGCAGTCTCGCTGTAAAATTGGAGGACACTCATCTACAAAGCTCTCGCGAAATT
Organism: Lepisma saccharinum; assembly: GCA_022664845.1. NCBI lineage: Eukaryota > Metazoa > Arthropoda > Insecta > Zygentoma > Lepismatidae > Lepisma > Lepisma saccharinum. The sequence goes on from JAGDQP010076594.1 coordinate 1,794, forward strand.
ACAATTTCAGCTTGAAATGTATGTTTTAACTCCTCTAATGTTCTTCATTGATTTTGATACTCTTTCTTTGAGGAAACCCACAGGAAGAAATTGCAGGGATTGAGGTCCGAAAGCATTGGTGGCCAGTTTAAACTATCTCCGAAGTGTCTAGAATAAACTGAAGCAGGAACCCGAATACAACATCCTTGTGATGAGTTCTATCATCATTCTACATGAATATGTGGTGCGTCACTGCTTCACCAAAAAACCAGATAACTGATAAAGTCTTTTGCAAGTAGTGTCACATAGCGCTGGGAGTCGAATGTTCGGTCAATGAAATAAGGCCTATACACGCGAAGAGACGAAATAACACCGCAGACATTGATGCGTTGCGAGTGAAAAGGTTTTGGCACACTGATGTTTGGATCTTCTGTGCCACAAATACGCCAATTGTGTTTATTGACGTACCATCCAGATAGAAATGTGCTTCATCCGGAAACCAGATGAGTTCAAGGTCAATCTTCTCGTTCTCGATTTTGGTTAATACACTTGCATGAAAGCAAGTCTGATCGCAATGTGTACTTCTGTAAATGGTTGATGCGGTTGAATATTGTACAGAAATATGTGAAGGCCGTCAATACAGTATGCGCATCACACTTGAGCATTTTATCCTCAGTTGTTGTGCTGCTCTCCATACCGATCAGGTGGGACTTCCCTGAAATTGTTGCTTTTGAATTTTGAATTTATTTTAAGGCCTTTAGGTAATTATGGGTCAGGTCGTATGGATGATTATGTGATGAATTGGTGGAATGAGGAAAGTGGGAAGAAACGGGAGCACCCCGAGAAATCCAACGCACACGGTTTTTGTCCACCACAAAGTCCTCGTGGCATGAGCAGGGATCGATCCGACGATCCCTAGCACCACAGGTAAGCGCTCTATCAGCTGAGCCACAGTGGTAGACGGAATTAAAGAGATTTTCCAGTTGGCTCAGGATAGTGATAAAACAAATAGAACAGGCTATCGTCTATTAACGTTAGTACACCTTCTAATGTTTTTTTATTTCGTGTATAGAAATCATAAGTTCATTTTGTGTGTGAAAAAAATGTTATTTCATGCATGTAGGTGGTACAAAACGCCACAAACTGGAAAAATACGTTTCAGGGTAAGACATAATAAAAACAGGCCTGACAAGCCTTATACACTTGACTTTATTGTAAAAACAGACAGTTTTACAATAAGGTCAAGTGTATAAGCCTTGTCAACCTGTTCTAATTAAATTAAGTATGGATGCAAGGCATTAAGGTAGTTATAAAGACATAATAGTGTGATATTTCAGCCCCCTTTCCCTTCTTTCCTCATCGTTGCGCAACATAAATAAATAATTACCATTCTTCACACTGTATATGTACTTCAAGACTGAAACGTTCAATGCAAAACCGCGAATCTGTCTTTTATCTGATGTGTAAAAATCAACACATTCTTGGTTTTAGCACTGTAAAACTATTAAAACAAACGTTTGGTGCATTAGTTTTCACGAAATTTGTTATGGTGTGAGGAAAATTATCAATATCTAATTCTATTCCAGAACTGTTCGACCCACCACTCACTCAATCTAGTCTCCCCTAGTGGATCGCGACAAATAGGCTGAGATTCTGTAATATAGTAGACTATATCCTATACTTTTAAAACAAACATTTGTGCACCAGTTTTCACGAAATTTTTTATGATGTTGAGAAAATAAGCAATATCAATAATATGATCAATGAAATTAACACAAAAAAGGCATAGAAGAGGTAAAAGAGGTAAAACAAGCATAAACACGATAAATATCTACAAGCAAAGAAAAACATTATAAATTGTCGAAACAATACGGAGCAATAAAAATCGACGAGGAAAACAAAAAGCAACTATTACTGTACAAACAACAATATACGCTCTTAAAATCTCATCAAGGCTAAAAATAACAACACTTTACGAAAACAACATAGAAACGAATATATTATACAAACATTGAATACACTTGATCTGGTTTTGATGTGATTCTCATCTCCAGGTGAAAACTGTTTCATAGTTGATTCGTGGTTGAAAGCTGTTTCAGTGAAATAGATATATTTCTACATACCAAAGTGAATAACTAATAATGTACTTCAGTTTATATATATAATTTAAAATACTTTCAATCAAGACTCCTCTGCGCAATATATCTTCTTTCTCTGTTCCAAGCACTTTATTGCTAAGAAAGCAATAAATCAGTCGTGAAGAATTGAATAGTTAATATAAAAAATTGAACAAGTCCAAAATTTCACTTTTTTGAAAGAATGGCATCTTGTTGATTGTAAATTGCGGTGGAAAAACTTGTAAACAGTTGATCGTGTGAGAAAGTTATAAGTAACCTTTAATAACCAAATATATTATTTTCCACTTCCTGAAAAAAAAATCGGCTTGTCCGCTACTTCTTAACCCTGCAACCCTCGCGTGAATACTTGTCACAGCAACTCTCGCGCGCGGTCAATGTGACCCAATCTAATTTATGTATCATTTGATGGGAATAAAATCTCAATATAAACATATATTAATATGTTGCTGTTTATTTATGAGTACACAGATTATGACTCAGAAATTTAGTCATATATATATATGTATGTTTTTCAATATTCTGCTTTAAAGTAATTTGTGTAAATTCAGCAATCTACTTCCAAGGAAGCAGTATTTACAAACTTCACACATCACATTCACATGTTCCTTGCACAATAGTATATTGCAGTTCGTGTACTGAACGATTTTATCCAATAGTTGATCAGTAAAAAACAATCCCAAGTTATCTATAGGCGTCATAATAGTTCTTCCTCAGCGCACTACTCATGACGCACACATAGGGGGAACGATATTTCTTACCCTAACACGAAACTTACCACAAAATTTCTCCAATTTTACGATAAGCAAAACTGTCTCACTGTTTCATTGTTGTAGATTTTCAGGATTGTCTTCATCTGTACTCAGTATTAATATCAGTGTGAACTTCCAAAAGATTTTCTGTTTCTTAACTACTGCCACATAATTCATCTTCGTCTTCATCTGTTACCTCAAAAACAGATGTTATTAAGTTCTGAATGCATTTTATTTTGTAGTGCAGTTTTCACAAGGAACTTCTAACAATCAAATACAGGTAACCGTTGTGATAACTATTATCATGATATACACAAACAGCAAATAAAGTACGAAAAAATAGTATAACACATTCCACAATAGGGTAGCACAAACCCTCACGTGGATTAATTATGACAGAAAATAATTTCGCCGTGTTTAGTACAGACGCTATCGAAATCAACTGAACATTATATGATATTGAAGAACTGTCTAAATTAGGAAACTACTGTGAGTAGCGGTAAACTACTAAGAACCTTTGCTATGTTGCAAACAAAATTAACTACCTGGGGTCGCATTTACCGCACGCAAGGGTTGCAGGAAAATCAACATTGCAATTCGTATGAAATATTGTGTGTGAGCTGTGCGATTCATAACAACACAATGAGAGCCGTTTATTAATCCTATACGTAGGCCACCCAGTAGGACATACAATAATCTTTTCTGTACTGTAAACCGGATAACTATACAGTTACGATTTCTTGTCTTTTAAGTTAGGTTTCGATGAACTAATTTCTTCTGTGTTACAGATTTAAATTATTAATACCAACTTTCAGCCAGTGCTGTGATTTAATATAAATGTGGTCGTCTCGTAATCGTGAGATTTTAAAGTCAGATCTCGGAAGCACTTATCTTGAAAGAAAGTTTACTTGCTCACACCATGCGTTGTAGCCTTAAGATGCTGTAAATGCTATAAAAGTAATATTTCAAAACTCTTTCTTTCTTCTTCAACTACAACTGTCTAGCGACATTTATGATCTGCTGTATAAGATTAACTTATAATTTGGGTTTGTTTGCGTGGGATTGCACTATATGCACCGCAAGTATAAAGAGTCCAGAATTGTGTCAACGAATGTGATGTCACTATGTATATTCGTGCAAAGCTGTTCAGGTCTCGATCCAACAGGCAGATGTAAGTTTCCACTTCTAACACGAGGCACCTTATGTAATCTCTCACCTATACACTGAGAACGAAACATGGCTGTCAATTTTCTGCATTCAGCTCCACTCGCTCATAAACAGGAGCAGAAAGTGCTTACACGAATGTACTACTTGTACTGATCACGGAAACAGCTACATGCAACGGCCACTCGAACGCAAAAGTATACACTAGTGTGCACTAGTTGAACTAGTGCAGCTCGTAGGAGAAAAAAATATCACTACACTAGTAAAGAAATTAGAGGAACATGTCAGAAGCAGAAAAAAGGACAGTGAAAAGTAGTGGAACAGTGCTGCAAATAGAAGCTAGTTGCTCTCCCGTAACAGACACAGCAAGACACAGTACACCCATCCGGTAAAATGGGTAGAGTTCCACAAGATCTTGACACACGTGGAGCAGGAAAAAACACATGATACGTAAGGCACAAGATCGTATAGGACAGTACAAATGGATATTCACACAATAACAACTTATCGTTAGTATCATGGTTTCTGTGAACTACTAACACCGCCGCACACCTGTTGGGGATGGAATTGATGAGGTTATTGATATGGGTTCGGGGTATCCTGGGCCACTCCTCCAGGAGGGTAATTTTCAGCTGTTGAGGAGTTGGACGTGCTGGAGTAGCTGCAGTACCTCTCCTCATAGCATCAAAGGCGTGTTCTTTAAAATTGAGGTCTTGCGAGCACGTGGGTTACACCATCCGTTTGATATCTGCCTCCTGAAGCATGACATCCACCGGCTGAGCTCGGAAAGGACGGGCATTATCGTTCAAGATAATGAAATAATGGCCAATTGATGCTGTCATAGGGAGAACATGAGACCTGAAGATCTCACCTCTGTAGAGCACTGCCGACTTACCCAGTAGCAACGGAGGCGAACACTGTACATTTACCGCCACCGTATTGGGATTTTTCACGCACAAGAGCAGGCTAATTACTGGTTTCACGTTCCCTCTAGATCAATGCCCATCCATTTTCTGCCACCAGATTGAAGTACGACTCATCGGAGAAACCCACCAAGCTCCACTCGGCACGCCCCCACACGCGATGTTTCTCACGCCAGTTTCTACGGGTCCTAAGATGATGTGCCCTCAATGAAACACACACAAACAGTCTCCGTGCATAGACATCACCTTCATGTAGCCGATTACAAATAGTTCTGATAGGCACCCTGCGTCTTGTTGCTGTGAGCAGTGCACATTTGAGGTCTGACACTGTTTGGCGCATATTTCGACGTACTGCTAGCACTAAGTACTTCCCATCGCGCACCGTCGTGGCTCGTGGACGGTTCTATCCTGGCCGTCACAGAACATTCCCAGTTTGCTGGAATTGCCTCATCAGGCGGAAAATTACACTGGACGACATTCCAACTATTTCTGCAGTGATTCGTTGTGATTGCCCTGCTTGCAGCCGGTCTATAGCTCTCCAGGCCATGGATTCCGGTAAGTCTTGTTGTTGAGGCAATCGTCCTATTCAATACTTCCCTACACTGGCAAACAAGCACTGTCTATCGCGGGAAAACTATTGTGCTTCTTATTCGAAATTGTGGTTTTGCGCTTTTTCACGTTTTGTCACGCATGCCCCCTTACGTCATCCCTGGCTCTACTGTACCCACGACACATCGTGGAACTGCTGTGTATGTTACAATAGAGCTACTAGCTTCCATTTGTACCAGTGTTTCGCTATTTTCCATTTTCCTTTTTCTGCCTTGATTCCCTATGTTTTTACCCGTGTAAGTCTGCAATATACTGACGCATTTTAATGTACCTGTTAGCCGCGTGCATACAGTTTGCTTACGATTTGGTCCAGTAGCGAATAGAAGATTTATATTGGTTACTAAGCTAAATCACAAGGTAAAAGCGTGGCCTGTGTGTGTATAGAACGCAGGGCTGGCCAAACCGATCAGCGAATATCCAGATCCGGATATCCGAAACTCGGGTATCCGGATCCGAGCTTCGGATATCCGGATCTCGGATATCTGGAGCATGGACACATCATCTTAGTCTTTCCTAATTCGTATTTTGGGGATTTTTCGGCTATCAAATGATAAGTTTTCTTTCATTTTTTACTCTTAATTTTGAAGTGTTGAGAGGGGGTAGACAAGGAGAGTAGGATCAGAGAGAGAGAGAGAGAGAGAGATGCTGAGTTGTACATGGATTGGAAGACTAGTGCTCTTAAAACCAGTCATATAATATTCGGTCTCTAATACATGTATGGGACTAACAAAAGGAAAACAAATAATCAACAACACCTTCTTGTCTCTTCTAACCCCACCCTCGAACATTACCAACCAACTGTATCCATACGTGCTCCTATCCTCTGCTAGGTGACGTGGTTATCAGTCAGTACGCAATAAAAATTGCGTTGTTAAAAGGAAAGAACAAAAACATGCCTCCGTCTTTCTAAAAGTGCAGAAAATTACGAAACTCCTTTCCCAGATTCATTTGCTTCGTGAAATATACATGTATTTTAGACAAATTAAAGGACGTTAAAATGTTCCTAACAACTAACTTTGGACAAGAAAATAATAACAATCAAATACACAACTAACTCATTGGCTTTATTTATGGTCTTTTGTCATTTTCCGCACAGGCCGGGATGAGATAGGAAGACGATGATGAAGGTATTGGCCAGGGCCTTTTATAATTTACCATCCTGGCATCGCACGAAGTCCGAATACTGGCTCTTTGAATCTGCGACTGAAATCGTACGAATCCATTGGACCAGATATCCGAAATCCCGAAGATCCGTATTTCGGTTCCGGATACAAGATCGGGATCCGGGTTTCGGATATCCGGATCTGGATCCGAGTTTCAGATATCCGGATTCTTTTGGGGACGGATCTTGCCATCCTTAACAGAAAGGCGCCCTCATTTCAGCACAGTTACAAAACAGTTTAGACAGAGTTTGCTAACATGTTTATGTTTCTCTCGTGACGACGAGTGCAATATTTGTGTACGTATGTGAGAAACTATTTGAAAGTCCATAAAGAAACGGTTATTTGTGAATGACACGTGCAGACCGTGAGTTATAAGCACAAGCCTTGATCTCAACTGGATTATTTTATTTTGGTTGTTTATTGTGAAAAACACTTTTTTGTTGTTGCGAGAAACATATATATTTTTCAAATCATCTTCACACATCTTCATACACTTACATTTAAAGTATATTATTGGATGCAGAGAAATATACAATCTTATTTTTTCTGATGTCATGTGGGATTAAGTTTTCATTAATCCTCTTTAGTTCATGAAAGGAACAGTTGAATTTAAAACGCTTAGGGTCATATGCTTAAAATTGTTCAAATTTTTGATTATCTCAAATAACGAAAATTTCTGCATAACGAGATTTAATTAATTTAGTGTAATCATTCTTTGCTGTTCGTATTGACGAAACTTATGTTTTATTGTTATTCTATGGTTGACAAAAGAGGTAGAACTGTTAAATATGGCTGTTTCCGTTTACATTTTTGTAAGTTGGCGGAACATTCTGAAAAAATCGGAACTAAGTATACTTTCGCTGTTGGTATGCAAAATGCAGCTCCAGTTTGCTTAATTGCATTTTACACATAACTTATTCACAGTTAGGTTAGCACACATTTACGAAAATTTGATTGCTTACGTACACTTACAAAATAATGAGTTTCGAAAACATATAATTTATACAGTTATTAAAATTACATGTATGAGCTAGACAAATGAGTATACACAAATCTATTACTTGTCATCCCTCATACCTGTAATGCGCTTAGGTCATATCTGTCCACCTGGCCCATGTGTGAAAATAAAATAAACTCTATGAAATCTATATAACCGGAACTTTGTTTAGTAAATATACGTGATCTGTATTTTAATTTAATGTGTATTTTTCATTGGATATATATTTGAAAATGACCAAATAAACTGCATTTTATTTACGATTTTAATTTTGCTTATTACTGGTGGCTGTATCTGACAATAAAACTTCTCTTCTATTAGAAACTTGTAGAAAAGAAATCCTTTGGAACCATTTCGCATTTTCATATTTTTCTTTCAATGGAAAAGGTAATTTTATGTCATTCAATTTTAGTGATAAATGAGCGAATAAGGTGGGTTACCAACAGTGCACAGAAATGGATTATTTAAATCACAAAAATGCATAAAGTTTCTCCCTAAAACGAAAGTTTAGATGCATAAGTTTG
>JAGDQP010076595.1:0-10038 GCA_022664845.1 Lepisma saccharinum
TTTTTTTAGCTTTTTACAGCTTACTACAATTTTAAAGTTCATAGTCAATTTCCCCTTTGAACTCAAATATTAACACAAAAGGTTTGAAACAGGGAAAATATAAAACGAACGTAAATTTTCCCTATAGATTCAAATTGGGAAATTTCAATATACATAAATATTGTTGAACATAAAATTACTGTTTAATGGGTTTACAATTTACAACTGTGTTAACGCCACCACACACGAAAAACAAGTTGCAGTCCGAAGAAACCCAAATGAAAAAAGAACCCTTATTTTCATATCTTTTTGTAATATCTTATTTGGATATACAGGTTCAATATGCATATCCAGTCTAGCATGAAGTATGACATTAAATTATTATGGGATAATGAATAATGTAGACTAAACTTCCTTATTAAAAAGCAAGCAAACCTTATCCATAGTCTTTCTCATGCTGGCGTTAAAGGGCTTACAGTAGAATAAAGTTCACAAAATGTTAAAACTAAATATAAAAGTAGTTTCTCTATTAAAAAAAAATGTCTTACCAACCGAAACTGTAATTACATTCCCAGAATCTCGAATTCATTGATCGATGCTCAAAATCACCAGTATTAGCAGAGGCACCAAGAACTCTAAATAACATCAATAATTGTAAAGATACAGAGAGCACCAGTAACTCTTTCCACTCTTCTACATCAGCACATTATAATTATTGCATCACAGTATTATTAATAGTGGTAGTAATTACTGTTAATTTGATTATATATAACTGAAAAGATTATATATCACAGTTGATATAGCGAAGGAGTTTGTCCTGTTTCGGTGGACAAATTCGTAAATTACGTTTTATATTATCATATAATTTAAATATATGTGTATGTTGTATGTATAAATTTTTCTCTTCTGCTTGGCACATATATATTTAAGACAAACTGTTCTTTGATTTACCTGGTGGCTACGATATGGTAGTAAATATTACTTGACCATCACCGCACAACAGTATCAAAGTATAAAACACAATGATTTGTTGAATCTCTTAACTCGAGAGTAATAATTTGTTCTGTATCCTTCCCTGTTGCAGAAATTCTCCAACTACAGTTTAAGTTTCTGCGTGTAACTCTTAATGTAACCTGTTCCCAACAAGCTCAACTTATCTGTAGGTTATATCCACTTACCAGGAACTTTACTGCATTTAAAAAAGCAATAGTTCTGAGGCTTACGTTCTGTTAATAATCATTTCTTACAAACTTTAACTGAACTCTCTTTAGTTTTACGCTTTCTTAGGATAGCATTTAAAACACGATAAAACACCTCGCATTCAGGGAACCTCACTAACTCTGTTCATCCTATGTTACAAGACAGTAAATATTTATGATATTTTATTCATTTAGTTGTTCAGTTATATGGTGTTAATAAAACATAAGTAAGTTTATTAACATCTGCTGTCATGTTTCTTTTCAGCATTTGTCTCAACATCTTCAGAAAAATGCCTAGCAAAAATTTCATTTGTACTATTCATAGCATTAAATTCACATTATCTCATAACACAATGTAATTCTTTTTTGTATCCCAACACATTCTTTATTTTTCTTTCAAAAGAAGATCGTCTTGATGATTACGTTCGCTGATCAATATCTTGGATATGGCTTTACTATCTCGTTGTGGAATAACAAAACATAGGATTATTGCTACGATAATTTCACCATTAAGTTACACTTGGTATTGTGTGAAATATTTTTATATTTGGTCAATAATTGATTATCTTCTCTCGATACACATCTATTGAGATAGGACAGTCGGAAAAGTGCTCGCCTTGTAATCGGAAGGACCCGGGTTTGATTCCAGGTGATGGATGTCCTGACAGATGTTTTCCTCACTCACACCAGGAAAAGGCTAGGATGGTATTGAATAAGACAAGGGACGATTCCTTCCAAAATTCATCCCCTTGTTATCAAATATATTCAGGATAAAATATGCGAAATGGGGTTGTATCTGGAAATTCTTAAATAAATAAATAATATGATTTATTGGAAGAACTTTACATTTATTTGTTCCTAAACTTCTCGTGGTTTATAGAATTTCGTATTCCTATATTGCATGAGCTTCTTTCATTTTTAAGTGTTTTTAATGGTGAATAAGTTACTTTGTATTATTTAATTTGCACGGCAAAGGGATTCTAAATGTTACGAACTAAGGAATTGAAGTTTCGGCATTAACCCAGCGGTTGGAAACGAAACTATATATTTGCTTTATAGAAGCATATCGTAGTTATATGTTTTGCAGCAGCATATTTCTGACAAGCAATATGGAACGGTACATTAAATATGGTTTAATTTACATATGAAATTGTTACAATTGACGTGAAGTCAGCTTGCTTATTATTGCAGTCTAACTTGGTTAGAAAGTAGATGTGTGCACGGGAAATGTTCCGTCCGATAGCGCTGATATTCATCTCTTTTGTGTAACATAGCGATTAATTGAGTATCGATAATTTATAAATTGCCTGAAAAATTCGTAAATTGAAATCTCAAAATCACACAATACGAGATCCTTTAGGTGAGAGCAAAAGCAGTTCCACTACATTTATTCTTAATGCCCTTTATATGTTTATTGAACGCTATAATTTATTGCTAAAACTTTGTTATAGACTAATAACATCATAAGAACAATAGTCATAAATTTGCACCGAACATCACAATTTTGATTTATGAATCTCACTTCCTGAAAGTTCCTTTTACTTAGCGTTTTCCAGCGTTAGCAATAAATTACAAATGTTTAGGCTGGTCAGTCAAAACCTGGTATAGACTTATTTTTTGTTTTATTGGTGAAAGCTACTTATTGTCTTTAAAACAAGTTTCAATTAGTCTTTTCTGCATACTTATTTTCAGAATGTATCACTCACTTTTGTTTTATAATATTGTTTCTATCCCAAGATATATTATTTTATAGAGAGTTTTATATTTGTATAAAAGTTACACAAATCAAATTGTAGTTTCCTTGTTTGTATGTTGGTATTTAAGATAATACCGCTTTCATGTAAAAACCAATAAGGTTCATCATTTGATATTCTTGACGCAATTAAATATTCAAATTTGTAAATTCTTAAAATACTTCTATTTATAACAAAAATTTAATTTTTTTGAACACACAAGTATTCTATTTTCATTTAAATATAGTTTCAAATGTTACAGAAATAAAACAAATAACTTACATATAATTTTCATATAGGTTAAAACTATAATTATCTTTAAATTAAAATATTCTATATATCCAATACAAACCTGAATACAGTTTTTGCGTTTAAATATTGTACATTCTGCAACAATATTCTGTAATATTTGCCATATGCTGTGATATTTTCAGAAGAAAATATTTTTTCTAAAGCACATTTTCTTACAGAAATTTTAATTTTCAAAGGAAATCATAATTTGGCTCTGCAATATTGCTGATTTTTCTTATGTACAGTAATTGGTATAAGAGTTTCAAAGTTCCCAAAAATTAACAATAACTTATTTTACTATTGCTATGGTTTCTCTTTCGTATAATATTAAAGTACATATGAGTGGAAAGAGTTAACAGAAGCTAAGATATCCAGTATATAATACAATCGTAAGAAGACTACTCGTAATTAACACTGAAACACACAATAACGCTAAATGTTATAAAGTTTAATTGGTGTGTTTGTAAATACATGTGTATATATGTACATATAAAAAGAACAAAGTAACAATATGAGGCTATAAATATGGTTGACGAAAACGACAAAAAAGTAAATTTACAAATGGAACTATATCTAACTTACTAACTAACTCACAACGTACGTATGTATAAAAATTATTTGTGCTTATTAAAGGACACATTAAGTTGACTTTCTGAAATTACTTTAATCAATATTAAATATTCTTCCTCCGATTTATAAGTAAGCTAATTGGAAACTGATATGTTGTTAAGAAGTTTTAATTTTGTGTAACACACTTTTCAATCACTTTTCAACGCGGAAGATGAGTCGTTTCATTCAATACACTGACTAATATACGCTAAATAATATGTATTTCGTTTGCTATTAAAATGCAATACTCAATATTATAAAATGTTAATAAATATTGAAGTGTAACATTCAAAACCTCTGTATCAGCTACCTTATATAAACTATATAGCAACATAGTGAACAGGGGAGGGGAGGGTTCTATTGATTACAAAATATAAATATATACCATTGTCTCTTATGTATTATTTTAAATGTCGAAACTTTCAAAAACTAAAAAAAAGAAATACATTTTATTATTTTACTGTGGTGAGTAATTGTATTTAAAATTGACACAATGAAGCAAATGAGTGTACCAGAGATTTTTTATGGTAAATTAATAAAACTGAAAGTATAATCAGGATAAACTTACAGAAATATCGTGAGAAAGGGTTGTAAATAGTATATTTTTCTTCGTTTTGGAGAATTTTTACTTAAATAAAGTTTCATGAAATATTGAATTAAATTGGAAAATAATAAGGTTTTATTTTAAAAATTGTTGTTTCGTTGCAAAACATAATTATACTAATTAAAAAGAAGAAATTTAAGAACATGTTAGTTAGAAATTTCAACTAAAATATTAATAAAACCTATGTAGAATTTGTTATATAACAATCTGAACAAATAAAGTTAAGTCAGTGCACTAATTGCTTTTGTGTTAATGCTCAATCAGGACGAGAAAGTGTAATGAAGTATCAAACAAGTGACATTAAGTTGTGTGTCAGTGCTAAGGTTAACCTTTAGAATCTTTCTGTTGTGACAGGTTAAATGTGACAATATTATTTGGACGAAGAACTTGATAGCTATATCGTAACCTTGGTTCACTTTTTACCTTTATCTTCTTGCCCACTTCACAAAGTTTCGCCCATAGTGCAAGCATTTTCTGTGTGTTTACAAATATCTGACTTTGTGGAGATACCATGTATAACAAAGGATAGAATTCGTAGGAGGTATTAATTATGGTAATGGGGGGGAAAAGAAGCATTGTGCCCATTAAGTTCAGTAAATTCATTTATCGGAAATAAACTTGCTGGTTGTTCTGTAGTTTGAGATAATTTCTTCGTAACTATACTACAATATCCACTTTAAATATCCCTCATTCTTAGTAAGCAATATATTATATACTTTAACATACAATCTACAAAGGAATATTTTTTGCAACTATTATTGTTATTTAGTTTTTGGCAGAAAAATAAATATATGGTTAGAATTGTACTTAATATTCAATTATCATTTGTCTTAAAATTTAAATTGATTTTAATAGGTGGTGATTTAAATAGTTGGGTTATACAACAATATATGTCAAAACAGTATGTTGAAGTGTTAATATATCTTGGTTGTAGTAAAACTTAGTAGATTAAACATATAATATTTAAGCAAATATTCGTTTATGTACTCCTGGTTTCAGTGGAAGACAATATAGTGAGTAGCCATTGCACAGGGTCAGTGTTATATTTTAAAATTGAACGGTTTGAAATAAAGCGTTTTAACAATTATCAGTATTTACAGTCACAGTTAGGCAGATGTAATATGATGAAAGATTTCTTTTAAGCATGCTTGTGATCTATTCACGACTTAGTTTAAATATTTGAAAATAAGTTCGAACAATGGATAGTATGCAGTTTCCATCCCTCCGAGATACTGAGTTCGTATAGTATTTTAAAGCTTTTGTTTTGCAATTATATTGTAATATTTATACAAATATTTTCAATATTATCAACGTATTTGTAACTTTAAATAGCTTCGTTAATTTCGTCGTTTATTTATTATATAAAAGATAAAATCAACTTTAAAATTATAATTTCCAAAGCTACAATGTTTTGCATTCTGTAAATATTTTCGAATGGGTTTATTTAACAAGAATAAAAACCGTTTCCAAGGAAGATATTCTATAGTTGCAAATTATAAGTCAAAATCTTATTAATATAGTGTTGTTTTACTTAATACTTACAAGGATTTGAAATACTAGTTTCACTAGTTCGAAGACTATTTTTTGCATGTTTTTCTTAACCTTTTTTTTAAACTCCCATTTTCATTTGGCTCTGTTGGTGTTTCAGTAATTACAAAAAGTGATATGCATTACAATTTCTTTTAGCTAATTCAATAAGTTTATGTAAAAATTTCTACGTGTTCAAAAAAGATCAATATCAATAACCTTCAGTACGATCATTGTTTCACAAGTAAATTAGGCACCAAGAGTCCATTAGAAAGAACGGAAAGTTAATTTGATTTTTTATACATTTTGTTTTGTTTGTATAGTGCACAAACAAATGTTCAAGTTTCCTTTGAATTAAAAGAGATTTAACGAAGTATATTACATTTATTTAAACAAAGAGAAGCAAGAACGATATGATTTCAGTACTGGTTTTAGTGAATCACTGTTATCGGTTTTAAAAAATCTATACATAAATTTTCAAATGTTCAAATTAGAAGCAGCATCCTTTACTGAGCACGATAATTCAGGCGAACAGTACTCGACTTATCATAAGGAGATACCGGAATTTAATCCCTAAGTTTTGTATTCTTGCAAAGATTTTCTAGCAATTAATGGCAACAGTTTTAAATTTGTCATTGAAGCCAAACTTATTCACCAAACTTTGTTTATATAAGTTGCTTGTAATTCATTATCTTGTAAAGAGTCATGAGATTAAAAATTATGTAGTTATGTTCATAGGGTAAAGATGAAATAATAAAGATAGGAATGACATTTTTGTCTTCCATTAATTAAGACGGCTAAGTACATAAGATGTAACATGTTCTGAGCAAATTATAACAAAGTTAATGTCATACAGTATTCAAGATGGTATGTAACTTACGCACAGAGCTGCTACTTTGTAACCGAATTATTCTGTTTATTCTTTTTCCGTTTCTTATTAAACATATTTCAGTATACGTATATTATATGTACAACAAGGTTTGAACTCTTGCTATTCTTACAATTGCCAAATTATGGAAGGTATTACTTAAATTTTGTTGATGAAAGCTTCATTATCCCAGCGGAATAAGATTTCAGAATAACCGTTTCTATAATTAATATTGATACAAATGAAACTTGCCTGTTGTGGAGAAATAAATTACATGTAAATAATTCGTCAATCTCATAATTGTTATAAATTACAATAAAAGGTACGTTTTCACAAGAGAGTAGTTAATATGAGCGTTCTTTAAAGCGATTTTGCAAGTCATTTTGCCATTTAAAATATGCTTACTACATCAGAATATAAGGATAACGGTTATCAACATTCATAGTTTCTTTGTAAAATCCATACTAAATAGGAATGATAACAACATTACATAGATAATTTTATTCAACCTAATGTGTCCTTGTTGTCTGATTATCCCATTTTGCGTGCCAATTTTAATTAATCATGCAGTGGTTTATTTTCGCAAACCACTTCTACCAACAACCAACAGAAGGAAAATCAATCTTTTCTGTATTATTCGTTGTTTCACAGCCAGAGATTACACACGTTGCAATTCTTAGACAAACCAATACCGCTGTGTTTAATAAAGAAAAGAGTTTTGAAAAAGTAGAAGAAAAACATTTGACCACTTTGACATAACCAAAGCCACTGTAACTACAAGATAGATTAAACAATGCTTTGAACTCTCTAAGAAAAACTATTTTAAAACATATTGTGTTATATATTAGGCCTACATCTCACAGGAAGTTGATTGTGCTCCCTTGGTTAATTGCAACAGTACAAAAGTATCTTCTTTACCGTCTCGTCTTTTTTTAATGTTATTTCAAAGCTTTTGTTCGCCATTCCTTAGTTGCTTCTCACACAGTTTACTACTCTACATCTCTACACATGAAAATAGTTACTTTTTTGTTCATTGTCAATATAAAGCGGTTTTAAGAGTTTAGAACACATAGAAACATATTACATTTAATATGTTTTAAAGGTGAGAATTTCAGCACATGCTTTACACTTAAGAAGTTTTTTTTATTTCTTTACAATTAGTTTGTTTCAAGCACGAAAATAAAGTTGTTCTAATTTCTTTGAAATACTTCTAAGTAAATTTCAAGTTGGAGTCCAAATTAAAATATAAGTGGGTGGGTGGGGGTGGGGGGGAGGTTGAAAGATAAATTTCAGTTATACGAAAATAAATAGTTTACTTACGGGACTAAAAGGATTACCCATCATCTAACCATTAAAGCATTAGAAAAAGAGTGAAAATGTTTCCAACCTATTTAAACAATTTGCTTTTTTAAAAATCTTATGTACACTTTTCTACAAATTTATTATTTTTTTTCTTATCAACAACAAATTGTATTTAGTTAACCTATAAAAGCTTGTATATATTTTTTTTTATTTTTTTTTCTACCAGTTATTTAGTTTTTAACAATTCTTTTTTCTTTTCCTTAATCATTTAAATATACTAACAGTATTTTTACATTTGTTAACAAACCAATCAAAAACCAACATTTTTAACTATATCACACATACAGAGTTAAACATTGCTGTTCTTATGCTTATTGCTATGCACATTCGGAAAATGAATATAAGGTTTTATTATTGTATTAAGTAATCATACCTCAATACATTTATTTATTTCTTGCTTTTTTTTTTCTTTAAACTTAAATTTCTAAAAAAAAAAAAATCAGTAAATAAAATTCACAACATTCAACTCTTTGGTTTAAGCAAAAAAGGAACTTATTCCTATACATTAAAATTGATTTCAGATAAAACATTGGTTGACACCATTACACAATATAGGTATTTAACCTTACAAGGGTAAGTAGGGAAAGCTGCATTTTTCTGAAAATCTTAAATCACATATCACCACGTTGAAGAATAGAATTTCGTATGATGCAAGACAAAGCTGTAATACACACACACACACACATATGTATATATTTGTATATATATTTTATAATTGTGTATTTTATGTATGTATATATATATATATGTATTTCACAATTACTATGATTACATGATAGATTATAATACTGTCTCTCTTTTTGCATGCTTGCCTCTAAAACGCAAGCAATAGAACACTTCTGGATTTGCATCAGCAGTAATGATATGATGGACATGACAAAAAAATTTTAATATGTATGTACATCTATATCTTCCTCTTTCTTCTTACAATCCTATTATATTTTTCCAGTTCTCCCATGTGTATACATATTATATCTTCGTTTTCTTCTTTGTGAATAATGTCATCCATCACTCACTCCTCTCAAACACACACACGCAAATATCACTGTTTTTTTAATATACATTGTTCTCAATATTAATATGTTGCTCATACGAAAAACACTATAATAGAGGCATTGAAAGGGGAAGGGACAATATATGTATTGTTACATGAACATGTCGCAGTAATCATCTTCCCTGGCACATTATTCTGCTGCTCTTTTTTATATATCTTTTGTTTTTATTCAGAAGTGTGCTCTTTGGCATGTATACACACTTTTCTTTTCTTTCTGCATTGTGGCCAGGGGTGTCAGGACAAGAACACACAAACAGCAGTTGTTGTTTCTTTTCCATCATCCTACGAAGCTGCCACGAAATCACACGACTCAGCAAATAGAGGAACAAACACAGAAACAAATCATCTACTTGCATGCAGACACATCTAGGAAGTCTTTTGAACAAATTATTATTTTTTGTGAAGACTGGAAATTTTGGAACACGCTCTTCTTCTCTGTCCAGTACACCGCCAACAATGAGCTGGAAAACAAAAGAAATAGAACAATTCAAATGGAAGTTCTTATTTTGAGGTTGTTTCCCAATTCTCCAGAATTAGCAATACTTACATGATAGATAGAAATAGATTGTGACTATCCTATAATATTTATTATGCATTCCTCACTGATGCAGAAAATATTTGAAAAGCCATGCAGAAAGCAATTAAAGAATGCTTCGAGAGGGATGTGGTGTGTTTCTAAGTAAATAACTTAACGGTTTAGTTAATATTTCTTATTATCTAAATGTGGCTATCAGACTAATAATGCTAATATATTCTCACTAAATAAAATTTTGTGTTAATATAAATCCTGAAATGAATGAAATAGAAGAGAC
>JAGDQP010076600.1:0-10038 GCA_022664845.1 Lepisma saccharinum
TAATCAAAGAGCTGTTTTGCACTGCGTTTACATGTTCATATTTATTGTGTAGCCTTTGCAATAAAGTGCGTCATTCCAATATTTGGTAGTGAAGTTCCTTATCCTAGCAGACTCCAAGTGTACATTAAAGTGGAATCATGCAGACAACCTCATACGATGTCTGTGTTGAAACCTTGAGTAAGATGTCGCCTTAACCTGAAAACCTAAAACCAAGGATTCCGGACATCGTGCTTCGGTATCGACCTAGCGGTCATACGGCCACGTATATCCTCCATGATATCGAACCGCAAGCTTAATGCGCGAACCCCAAACGCCATACCAATAAGCTTCAAAATTGATTTCATCAAAACAATGTAATACTAAATAACCAAAAAACAAAGTGTATGTATTTCTATCCAAGTAACTCGGTGACACAACCTTATCCACACCTAATCATTAACATCAAAATTCTGAATATCTAAAACTAATTAAGTTTTTACGGCTAATTATATATGAAAAATTAAATTGGAAAACACATATATCAGACATTTGCAGCACCTTTTCATAAGAAATATTCATGTTTAGATCGTTAACTCATATCTAAGAAAAAGATGTCCTTCTTACCATATATTATGCTGCTTTCTTTTCTCGTGTCGAATATGGAATTCCATTTTGGGTTTCCTCTAGTGAGATTCTGAAAAATTTCAGTCTACAAAAACGTATTAGAATTATCACGAATACCCCATACCGATACAGCTGCAGAAACATTTTTCGCGACCTTAAGCTTCTTACTGTGCCAAACGTTTATGTGTACGAAATTCTACTGCTTATGAAATTTAACCTGCATGAATTAGTAGTTCATTCGGATCGACATAACCATGACACGAGAAATAAAAATAACATATATTTTCCCTCCCATCGCACAGGATTGTTGGAAAAATCCGTAATTTACGTAGGTATTGAGTTATTTAATCACCTACCAGAAAAACAATAGGACCGATGAAAGTAAACACCTGTTCTCAAGACAAATAAAAACGTTAATGAACCAAAAAGCCTATTGCAACATAGATGAGTTCTACAATGACAGTTTATTTTAGTTATATTCATAGTTTTTCTTCCAGCTTAATCTAATTATATATAGACCATAACAGACCATAAAAAATATATATCATATACTACTTATAAATTAATGCAACCGTATATTTCGATGTAAAATATGTATATTACAATTTCTCTGTTTACATGATTTTCTTTTGCTTTTTTTGTGTGAATTTGTAACCAATTTTGTATTCAACTATAGTAAATTTAGACATCTAGCTTATGACGTGTTTTTTACCATGCTGTACAATCCCTGTTGTACGGGCATTGTGATGGTCAACAGAACGAAAATAAAACTAATCTAATCTAGTACGCGACATAAATGACTGTTAATTCACTAATTTTTCGGTGTCACAGGACGACCATTCCTTGTTTTTGTTATATCAACACTAAAACCATTGAGTGCGGTTACCGCCCAAACAATTCATTTTATCTTAACTAAAACCATTGATTTCGCTTATTAAGCACAATACTTATGTTGTCGATGCTAACTCAACACAACGAAGAGCATCGTACTAGCACTATTACAGTGTTGAATCACAGAAATCACCCAATATTCTGTGTTAATTTTACGCGGAAAAGTGATGAATTAACACATATATTTGCGGTGTACCATTCGGCATTTATGGAATGGAGAAAATTCCCAGGTACCCATAAATACGTAGGTACTTCCCCGAATCATTATTCCTTTTCTACTGTCTAAGGGAGAATTCGCTAATAGCTTTCTGAATGATTTAAAAAATAATTAAAAAATGAAATAATCATAATTTTCAAATTAACGTAATGGAATTGTAGTCAGAGCATACAGCAGAACTTTCTAACAGTGAGTTTTCACTGACACGAAACAGTAACATATCCAATATCTTTGAATACCCATGTCTTACTACATGGTGTGTTAGAACTCGTTCTTCATTTCAATGGAAATAATGCAGTGGGGTCAATGGCTATTACGCAATTTGAAGTCACAAAGACATAGATGCCATGACATTCTCAGGCATAGAGGAGCTTAAATAATTTAGGTAACTTTAAAGTTGTGAGTAATAATACTTTCATCAATGTTGTGTTGGATGTCGAAGAGTACACAAAGAACATTTTTTTAACAAATATTAATAGATGGTTTATCTATAAGATTTGCTGTAGAAGAAGATGTTTCTTAAGTAAACGTTCCGATCAAACATGGCCAAATTATGCTACAGAAAAAAACATACACGGTTACCAACGTGTACTGTACTGGTTAGTTATTTCAAAACTGATCCACAGAAGTCATTCAAAGCTGCTGAAATTTTATCGGTTAGAGATATTGGACGGCACAAAACGAATGGAGATTTGCTCCTATGATTTTACAGATGGCTAGCGTTAGAATAACATACTGAGCGTGAAAACACTGCTTTATGTGTTTTTCATTAACGGCACTGTTCTACTGTTAGCTAACTTAAACTAGAGTAACTTGCTATATTCTGGCCTTCATTCAGTTACGGATGAAGTAACAGAAAGAACTCAACAAACCAAGAGGAAAGGAACCACCTTCAGTTTCGTTTTGTGTCGCGATAGCTTTGTAGTAGAGCACTCACTTCTGGTGCCTGGGGTTCGCAGTTCGATCCCGGTTCGTGCCTTGTGGCTTTATGGTGGACAAACACGTAGTACTTGGGTATTCTCATCCTGTTACCTCAATTTTTATTCCACCAATTCTCCTATCATGATCGACTAGTCTTAAACAAAATTTACCTAATATCTTTAAATAAAAAAAAAGTAAATTCAGATTCGTTTTAAGAGTCGGTAAGCAGGCTCCATTTTTAAAATATACTTAAAAATAATGGACAAATCACAATAATTCATCGTATTTTAAGAAGTGGGTTGGATAATACTTGAGAATATCTATCAACGTATAATGAAGTAATTCATAATTTGAAAATATTTGTTATTGATGAGAAAATTGAAGTCTTGGGCTATTACTGACGTTTAAAGATCCTGGGTAAAAGAATCAGCTTCAAACTTTGAAGTATTTTATTTTATAAATATTAATGTATATTAGATGGATAGCCTTTCAAAATTTCAATTTTGCACTAGATTCGTTCGGTGTTTAAGGAAATTAAAACTAGATGTGAATACCAAGGTATCTTAAGAACCGTAAATTATTACTTTAAAAGAAAGTGTATTTATTATTTGCGTCTTCGTGTTTTTAAACTTTGTACAGTATATGACTTTGGAAGATGTAATATTTGTTTGTCTTTTTATTGCGTTTCTACTATAACTGCTACGATTTTCTTTAAAAAGAGTACGATACAAATAGTTACATGATGATGCAATAATACCATTCGCGTTTTTACTTTCTATGTTTTTAAAAAGTTTGTTTTGCGGGTAGAATGTGGAATACTTGTGAATACATAACATAGAATGCATGTCAATAAACCAGGAAATCTAACGACAGAATCCCAAGTATAATGCTGTGAAATGTACGCAATGAAAATCATAAGAACATACACTAAATGTATTATGAATAATAGAAGGTATAAAATCTGAAATACAGGGGGGTCAAGTGCCCCCTCTTGCTCCCCGATACCCTTGTATGCTACCTGTAAGGACTTTATTCCTACAAAGAAATGCCAATGTTGTAAACATCGTTCCTAATTTGATGCAGAAGCGCGGTCTGATTTGAAAAACCTACGCTACTCAAAGAAATTGCTTAGGGCAAAGTATCAAAATTATATTAACGATATAACATCTGAAATATCAACCCATCCTAAGAGATGTTGGTCTCTCATAAACTCTAGAAGGTGTCAGTCACGTATTCCGACATACTTAGTTTATGAATCAGCTACAGCTGCTGGTGAAAAAGGGTACTTCTATTAAAGGAATACTTCTCTTACAATTTCCGTGTTCAATCTCATCCTTTGCCGTCTCCTTAGCTTCAGCAGATCTATTTGCATTCGCTGTCTTAATTAAGTACAATCTGATGAGATAAAATATCTAGTTTCTTCTTTATATCTGAATCGTTCTCCCGACTGAGTTACCAATATCTGACTCCGACTCTTGTTTATTGTAATCGTTATGTTATTAATATTACTAGTTTTGTTTGGTCGTTTCGAAAATTAATTTTATGTTATTTAGGTTATAGTAATATTATCTGATTTGTAGTATTGCTATTTATTTTGTTGTAATGTTATTTAGTTTGTGTGTAGAATGGCAACCCACTTAATAAATAAATATACTTTATTTCTTCATTTAAAAATCGCCAAATACAGCCTAATACAAGTCAGGTCATTTCACACTTGAGATATTTTTAAAGCAACAACGGGAATTGTATGGAAGTAATATACAATGGCCCTGTTTCAAACAATCGCACGAGTTCCTAGTGTAACCAAGGAGAAGTGGGAAAACCTAAGCCAATATGGCCGACACCGCGGATTCACCCGAGTCTTCCTGACTTAAGCGAGATCTCTACTGATTGCACCACGTCCTCAGTAGCTAATGAAATTACTCGTTTTTCACTATTCCCATACATGAACGATTTCTATACAATGTGAATAATTCATTTCTCTGATTTCTAAAACAAATGAAATTCCGTTGTATTTACCAAAACTCCGACAAAGAACTACCAAGCATTACCATATATTTTATATCTGCTTTCGTAGAACTTAATTTCGTCTAATTTTAAAAACATATGATAAAACTTGATTAAGTTCTAGCTTCTCCATTGATCGGAACAACCGCTAAGAATAAATCCATATCGTCAGTCCAATGCCAAAACCCCAAATATGCAAAATTAAACTTTTAAGGTAAGTTCAGTTTGTAAATACTGCCAGTTATAGACATGGAGGAATTAAAATAGAAGGAGACGCCCTAACGTACCCCTACTTCGAAAATAAATTGAAGCCGAAAATGGCCGCCGCCCTGGTTGTTTGTATCACGGTCCACCATATTGCGTATGGAATAAAATTGAAGTATTGCGTTCACAGACAGACAAATAATCAGATATTTTTTTGTTTTTCTTTGATTTTTAAAATGGAGATGAGTTGTGTCGCTTTTGGATGCATAAACAGATACAATAAGATGGGTCCCAATGTCACATTTCACAGGTGAGTGTTAGAGAAAACTTCTGTCGAAATATAAAATGTTGATATAAATTAATATCATTGATACAATTAAAAGTGTTTTTCTATGCTTTTCATTATGCCGTCAATATGTTAATTCGAGAATTTAAAGAGAAGAATTACTGTTCTAATTTTTTTCATAGATTAC
Source organism: Lepisma saccharinum (assembly GCA_022664845.1). Classification (NCBI taxonomy): domain Eukaryota; kingdom Metazoa; phylum Arthropoda; class Insecta; order Zygentoma; family Lepismatidae; genus Lepisma; species Lepisma saccharinum. The sequence goes on from JAGDQP010076600.1 coordinate 5,317, forward strand.
AAGAAAACTGACTAAAGGAAAAGTCAGTAGTATTCATTATATTTCATGCACTTTCGGGAATTAGTTTTCGTTATGCAGCTCTCGATGTTCACTGGAAGTTTTGGTTACTCTTTACGTTGAGCTGTACAATATTTTATAAGCACTGACAAATTATCTGTGTATATTTGTATTCTTTAACCATAATATCAAACCTTCACGTGTAAATTAAATGACATTATAATTCAATAATGTGATTTATAGGGTGACCGTATCAATGTTTGACCAAATAAGGAAAATTTCAACTCTAAGCAAGAACTGACGTTTATATACTGGTAATAGAAAAAATATACGAAATAAACCCTAAGACCATGCAGAATATGTCAAAGGAAAAGCAGTTCGCATTTATTTCATTTAACACGACAGCAGACAAATATATTGCTGAAGGTGTAGTTGCACCAGTGGTTGACCAGTTGTAGTAGCCAATTGTGAACTACGGCTGTTGCAGTGAAATCATTGATTCTGTTTACTGTAGGTTGTTCCTTGAACAACGAAGGAATGTAATAGTTAATTATTTCACTGTGCCTTCTACTCGATATGCACGGATATCCTGTATTACTTATAATTCTGCCCTCTTATCGTGCGCTCTGCTCTTTTCCAGATGCCCTTTACACTTTTTATTTGATTTTGTGGGTACTGTATTTCCTGATTGCACAGCATTTGGGGAGTACAATATTAAACCTTATGGAAGTATAAAACGTACTGTGTTTACTACTATATCCAATATAAACTATTATTACTGTTTATCTCCCTTATTAGTCAACCACTGGCAACTTGTCCATTACTGGTACAGTCACCATGTAGACTTTGCATGTCATAGACCAGGTGAATCAAAGACTAAATTGTAACAAATCTTTTCGAAATGAACACTGGAACATATTTAACACTTTGCGCTTTCTGAATCTTTGAAGCACTGTTATAAACATATGTATCCAGTATGTGAGTATGTTTACATGGTTCAAGGGGTAAATTATAATTTATGGCACTCAAGAAATGTAAAAATTATAGCTATGGAGCTATTTAGATCCTCTTGCGGTTGGGCAGACACATGGAGTTGTTAAACGTCTAATAATAAATATAAAGTAGCTATAATAAATATATAAAATTTTACCTATTAGTTTACCCTCTACGGAATGTAATCTGGAATTAATAACTAATTCATCTAAGTTACAGTGTAGGCATTTTTTTTCTGGTTTAGGATATTTTAATGATATATATACAAGTTAAACCTACGTATAGTGAGGATGGTGCAAGTAATAAATGAGGAAAATTTAAAAGGACTGGGAAGACCTCTGGACAAGGTGAACCAATGGTGATTTGTCATTACTCTTTTCTGGATCAGAAGTGAGGAAAAAAGAGGAATACCCACGCCCTGAACGGATTTTGAACTCATAAAGCTGTGTCGGCCGCGTTCGCAGAAGAATTCCTTAATGAGCAGGGGTCTTACGCAGTTAACGGCTACAGATGTCAATATTTTTCATTGTGCAGTGTTTATTCTGCTAAATTTTTTTTCATTCAACCGCACCTGGAGTTAATTTAAACGTTGCCTAAAAACAAACGTAAGTATAATAACATATGATATAGATTTCATATAAATATTATCTGTATGGTGTACATAAAGCAATAGGAATTTCGTGGTTTTCTTCCATACGCAAGATGGCGGATGGACGCACTGGACGATTGACGGGCGGCTATTTTCAGCTTCAAAATTTGGCAGCTTGGGCGTCTCCTTCTAATCTAATTCCTCCAAGGTTATAGATTGTTGTAACAATGTCATGAACACATATTTTTACTGCATTAGAATTTATTTTTAATTTTTGAAATTATGTATATGCTTCAGGACTGAGACGTGCATGTCCTAAACTAGAAATTTGCTTTATACCTTCAAAGTAAATTAGGCAATTTCATTGGACAGATGATATACCTAGGTATAAACATCTGTGCTCTACCCATATGCATTTCATGGAAAGCAATCAGGAAGAACGTAACAAATAAACCTTTCACTTTATAGCCTACTAACAAGAATGTATGCTAAATAATACACGTACGAACTTACGTGCTTCTATGAAATGTGTCATTCACGAATATGCAAGCAGTTTGTATACATCAACGTAGCAAATCAAGTTTTTCAACGATTTCTTCTTTCAGCTTTCAGGACTTTGTATACATCAATGCTGACAAACATTACTTGTGTAATCTTATAGTAACGTCATACACTAAAAAAAACTGCCACATCTAGGTCGGTTTTGTTTGCAACACTAGGCGACTAACCAATACTGGCGTTGTCGAAACGATTCGGATCCACTATAGCAGAAATCCTGTATATAAACCGAAAATTTCCTAAGTCAATGAGGAATGCCATTTTTACTTATGTAAAAAAGGTATTTCCAGTTCATATGAAACTTAAATTTGGTTGTGGGTTATTGAGGTTCACTGGCTTTTCAGTACCTCTCTATTTTCTCGTAGCTGTGTCGAAGAAAATTAAGTTGATGAAATTGTATTTTAAAATTAGTTAGCTCTTGATCCCACACCTAAACATTAAGTTACAATAACGTAGACATTTTTGCAACGAACAAATTGACATGATTTTTACAAAAGTGTTTAATAGAAAATATGCATGCTCTCTTGCAGCATGCCTTTACACTGAAACGTCAAATCTTTAAATATAGAGCATTGTTGAAGAAATGTGCAGCATAACACCTATATTTGCATTCTATTCTATGCGTGTAAAACAATTCTTGAATTTAAATTGAATTTATAACGATCTTTAGGCAAATTTGTCTAAGACTAACTCTCCTTAACATTTCAGTATATGTCTACCAACGTAGATGTACCATGTGAAAATTATAAAGAACCCGTTGCTGCATACAACACAGTGTTTTTTGAAGCCGTTATTTTCGATGAGATATCGGATGATGACGTTCGAAATATTCCAGTGCTCTCCAGAAATTGTAGATTCCAAGATGAGACTGATGGGATGTGGGCATTTAAATACTACAGTTATACTGCATGTCTAGCCCAGTGTTATACGGACCTATATATGAATGCCTGCAATTGCACTGAAATGTTTGTGGGGCATGTAAGAGGTAACGTATGCATTATATAAAACATTTCTACGCTCAGTTGAATGTAACTTTAACCATTCCATTGTTTGTCACCTCCTCATTTACGCATAATTATTTTGTAGTAGTAGTCATTCCTTTATGACTAATATTTTACCACTAAAGCCAATCTGGAACTTTAGGGGTTTACTGTATCGAATTCCCGTTAGCTTCAAAGTGCCTCATCAGGTATTTCTCATATATCACCGTCATGAGCTTATTGACATATTATCATAGCCTAACTAGAGATGAACATGAAGCAAGAAGTCCCTTATGAGGTACTTTTAAGATAACGATAAATACAATATAGTAAGCCCCTAAAATTTCACATTAATATTAGTCATTTTGGAAAAGCCGTAGTCACTCCAAAAAATATATATGCTAAATTCCACGTAGATAAACATAGCCCAATATAAGGGTAAATATAACTGAGAAATTGAGAAATGTGAAAGAAACCAAAACAAAAAATTGTGTGGAATAAGGCCTACAGACGTCTACAGAAAACACAGAAGGGAGAGAGCTCAACTATTAAAAAGGAAAAAGACTTAGAAAGACACTTCTTCCCTGCCCACTTATAATCAGTGAGTACAACTCTTATTAAGGCCAAAAGCAAATCAACTCACGGAACACCAGGTAGTATTCATAAACACGTTCTAAAAAGATGCATGCATTAATGAGTCCTACAAAACTGCCAAGGAAAAGGAAAACTGGCATAACCAGAAATAATGCAATAGCTGGGAATGCTTTCAAAAGTTGAGTTAGAAACTATTCTTTGTTAACATATTCAAAATTCGACAAAATTAAGAAATGAGTAGAATATTTGAAATTTATTTGATTTATATTGGAAAACCGAAGTTTGATGTATTTGATTCATATTGCAAAAGCGAGATAGGGGAAACCATACAGTGAATGACACAGTGATTTCTTTTTCAAGAAAATTTCCACTTCTACTTTATTTATTAAGATATTACAATGTCTTGTGAATATAAGACTTAGGTTTTTACTTTGAATATTTGTAAATGTATCTAGTTTAACAAGATTTAATGTTTGTCTCGAAGTGAAAACACAAACTGTACTCAATTTAGTGATTAAAGGTGTAAATGCATAATGATTAGCAATAAAAACAGTAATTTGCTGTGGTGGCTACAGTGATTGGCACTTTGTTTTCAAATGCATGTATTTCAAGTTTTTAATTACCATATTTAAGCACTACACCATGAACAATTCAAGAAAATCGTAATTAGGCTTTTACAAGGTAACCGAACAAGTTCTTGCCGTTTTGACATCTTATGGGAAGACGTGATTATTGATACCACAATAAGTGTCTCAGGTACTGAAAAAGCGATCGAGCTGGACTGGGATAATTGACCGTGACCAAGATAGGCGTCTTTCGCACTCATAGCAGTCATAGCTGAAAGTAGCGACGAACAAAAATCGGCGCTTGAAGGTTATATTTTTCATATCTCCATAAACTTTTAATAGATGATACGACGATATATCATGGGGCGTCTAAATGGGGGTATCGAAGCAGCTTGTTCGCTGTTGTCTGCTTTAAGACTTGAAAACGGGGTTATCCTCAGCCGAA
>JAGDQP010076601.1:0-10038 GCA_022664845.1 Lepisma saccharinum
TGTACATAAACTTGAACGAATTTTGGAGGGGTTTTATAGGGGAAATGTAATGATTTTGGGAGACATAAACGCTAAATCACCGCTTTGGCACTGCCCTGAAACGGACGAAAAAGGAGAAAAATACGAGGATATAATAAATATATATCAACTAGTTGTCCAAAACAAGGCAGACCAACCGCCAACTTTTCAGGGAAGAGCTGGGGCGGCAAGTAACATAGATGTGACTTTGACAAGGGGCAACCTGAACACATACATAAATGGATGGAAAGTAATGGAAGATGTTACCACGAGCCAGCACAGCGTGATTGCCTTCAATATGGATCTAGCGAACAAAATGATAGACAATTTAACGAAGAACCAAAGAAAACTAACTATAATGTAAAAAAACTAAACTTCAAAAAATTAACAGAGAAATTAAAACTACCACAAATTGAAGAAAATGCTGACCTAGAGGACTTGGCAAAAGAGATAGAAAAAGAAACTATTGAAGCAGTAATGAAAACGGCACCGACACCAGGAAATAACAACAACCGCAAATTGCTCTGGACTCGGAGTTTGGATAGATTAAAGAGAAAAATGAAAGCAAGCAGAAAAAGCTACCGAGCAGCTGGAGACCACGAACTGAGAAGAATAAGACTTAACAACTATAGACAAATAAAGCAAAAATTCGAGAAAGAATTATACGAAACCAAAAAGAAAACTTGGACTAAGTTTGTGGATGAAAACCTATGTAAGGATATCTGGGGTATGCCTTACAAGATCGTAATGCAGAAAATAAAAACTAAAGGGATATTACATACATTAAAGAAAGAAGATGACACATATACAAAAAACTGGCGTGAAACAATGGAACTATTAGTCACAAAACTATTCCCGGATGACCAAGTAGAAGACGATAATGATGAAAATAAAAGAACAAGACAAGAGGCAACACACACCCCTTATGAAAATAACAACCAAGAGATGCCATGGATAACCAATGAAGAGGTAGCAGCTGCGATAAAGACCCTAAAACCACACAAAGCTCCGGGCCCGGACCAAATTAGGAACGAGATTTATAAAGAGATACCAGAATACTGGTCTCCGTACATGTCGAGACTATTCAACGAATGCCTGAAGCAGGGAAAATTCCCAAAAGCATGGAAAACTGCAAACCTCGTTGTATTGTTAAAAGGAGAAGATAAACCAAAAACTAGCCCGAAGTCCTACCGACCAATCTGTCTGCTAAACGTAATTAGCAAAATCTTTGAAAAATTATTGATAACAAGAATAAATGTAAAAAGAGTAAACCTTAAGCAGTGCAGATTACAGTATGGATTCCGTCGTGGCAAATCGACAGAGGACGCAATCAACGAGGTTTGCGGTAGCATAAATAATCTCAAAAATGATAACTGTAAATATGTTTTAACAATATTCTTCGACATAGCGGGGGCCTTTGATAACGTATGGTGGCCCTCGGTGCTAAAAGTACTCAAAAATCTAAATATACATCCTGCAATATGGAAAGTTGTGAAAGACTATTTCAAAGACAGAAAGATTCAGATTGAAACGGCCGATGGCGTAGTGCAGAAGACACCAACAAAGGGTTGTCCGCAGGGCTCTGTGCTCGGTCCGGTTGTCTGGGATATAGTATTCCAGCCATGCCTGCAGATGCTGGATGAGATGGAAAATGTGGAAAGAGCAGTGGGATACGCAGATGATCTGGCGGTCGTGATTAAAGGCAACAGCCGAAATAACCTAGAAAATAAGGCAAATAACATTATAAACTATATGACGGCGTGGTGCAATAACAATAAGATGTCAATTTCAGCAGAAAAAACAAAATATGTGATCTTTAAAGGCAAACTAGACTATAACAGAGGACCTACAATTAAAATCAATAATACATCAGTCAAAAGAGTTAAGGAATTTAAATATTTAGGCGTAATATTGGACGAAAAGCTAAATTTCAGAAAACATGTAACTGAAGTAAAAAACAAAGCAAACAAAGTAGCACACAAAATAATAAACATTGCAACAAAAGAGTATCGTATACCACTAAAAATAATAAGAACGTACCACGACGTCATAATACGCTCAGTAGTGGGTTACGCCGCCAGTGCATGGTGTCACCGCATGGATGACATCAGACAGAAACAAATTATTGACAGATCGCAACGACAACTACTGCTACGGCTAACGGGAGCATACCGAACAACATCAGTGGAGGCGCTTCAGATTGCGACAGCGACAATGCCGATGCACCTACAAATTAAGAGATTAGGAGCCGCGTACTGGTTAAAGAAAAACAACGAAAACAAAGTTAGAACAATTCTACACCAAACAGCAGGAGACAGGAAAGAAATACAAGAAATCTTAATCAGAGCGTGGCAAGACGAATGGGAGACAACAACAAAAGCGAGAAGAGTCTTCAGCTTTTTCCCGGACGTGGCGGAGAGAGACGGACTGCAACTTGAAATAGAAGGCGGCCTAATGCATTTCATAACCGGTCATGGCCCATACAGACAGAAGCTACGGGATCTCCAGCTTGTAGAGGATAATATGTGCCGAGTATGTGGAGTGGTTTCGACCCCGGAGCACACAGTATTAAGGTGTGAGGAAACAAACGAACTGGTTAATGAACAGAGAGCTATCCTGGGGGATACACCTATTTACACAGTTCTGAGAACTCCAGAACTGGTGGTGGTCCTCCGCGAAACGGCAAACAAAGTTTCAGAGTACCACAGAAGAAAATTTGTGGCCGGGGCTGGGAGACCGTGAGAGGGACGTATGTAAAAACACCCAGAACTGCAACCAGTGAGTTTTTTTTTGTGACAGCTATAAACCGCAACAGCCGAGATTCACAACCGTGGCAAACGCGAACCGCGACCGCGACAACCGTGTAACGCGAATAACAGAACATGAACAATAGACATAGACAAAATATAACGTCTTGCGCGTTAAAACAGTATAACAAAGTCGGAAAAACAACAAACTCGAGCAATATATAAGACTACTTGAGAGCTGCTGGAAACCAGTAGCAGAGTGCTTTGTACGGAAATCCTGCAAAAGACACTCAATTAGTGTGAGAGTGTGAATGAAATGGTGGAGGGACCAGGATGAAGTGAAATAGTGTAGAATGAGGAATTATGTATGAAAACAGAACTAATGTATATGTGGGCTGCGGAAGCCGCACCCCACAGAAGCTTAGTGAATAATCCCAAGAGTGTATGTGAGTGTAAATGGAGAAGAATAGACATACATATACCAACTGTATGAAGAAAGGAGGAACAGGAATAGCCAAGCTGGACTTTCCAGTGAAATACTAGCGGCCCTGTAACAAATTTTAGATGCAGCAAAGAAGAAGAAGAGACTAAAATAAAATACCTTTCTTTTTTCTTTATTTCGTTACAGGGAAGCAGAAGGCGCGAAGAAAAGAAGAAGAAGCCTAACTCCAGTTTAACGTTTGTTTTGTCCTGTGTTGTCTTGTGTTTGTCTTCTATGTAATATATGTAATTCGTATCAAATAAAGCATATATGTGGATAGGGACTTCCCTCCCAGCAAAAGTTCCAAACTTAGGAACAAAGACCCGGAGAACATTCCGGACGCCGGGTCACAAAGACCGTCCCGCAACACCACCTGTCTCAGACAGACGGAACATAGGAGATCGCTGGAATGTCGGAACTCCGGCAATCCAACAATCTCCAGGGACAAGCCTGCCCCAGGCTGGGAAGCACTAAGTAGTGCGCGCTGCACGCCCTTGCAAGTGCACGACCTAACCTGTGCAAAGAACGCAGAGAGGCAGGGGTGGAAAGGTGGGCCCCCTAAATAAAAAAAAAAAAAAAACATACCTATGGCTGTATAACTACTTGAAACTCATTCGCAAATAAACAAAGTTTCAGACCTTTAGCATGTGTTTCGAAAGATTCAGAAACGTAATATGCAAGTGTATTCAACTCAACACATGAAGAATGCACTGAAAAAAATTACATGCCATTCCGAATTTTCCGTGGGAGACAGTGATGCACCCCGGAGTTCTTCTCCATTGTATGATGGGCGATGGAGGGCTCGCATAACGTTTACTATAGTAAATTGTATTACCTCACTTAACAATTGTATGTAATTATGACCTTCCTTGCATTTTGTAGTACTGAAGGGTAGCAATTGGGTAGCAAGGGTAGAATTAATCAAGATACGATAAGCATCTTTTTTTTTTCTGTTTTCCAAGACATTCAAAAGAACTTTTAAAGCTTCTTTGTTGCCATCACTCGCTGAAATTAAATTCAGAAAAAAGTATTACCAAGCTTCATTTTATAATATTTGAGAGTTCCAAACGCGATTTCACGCCAAGTGTTCAAATAAACTAGTAAATGATCACATGCTTTTGTAAATAGAAACTAAAGACCACTGGCATGCTGTGTCACTTGATCCATGTTATCATTTAAGATAATTTCACTTTTTGCCACTAGACCACAATAGAAAGGAACAACATGCAATGCTTGACCAGATAGTACATTCATACTTAAATTAATAGGGGCGTGTGTCGGGATTCCTGCTGGAAATGAACTGGTTACGAAATTAACAGGATGAGAAGTTTACTTTGGGTCACCCTGTATTTATATAATATTCGCATTAGGAAGGGATCAGAGTAATTAATTAATTAGTACTATAAGAGTGTTCATTCAAACACATCATCAATGCACTACGGAAGTTTAATGCAGATTCTCGTGTCCCACCGGAGACAGTTTTCTTGTTAGGAAATAAACACATACAGGAAATCACACATAAGCTCTTAAAATTTAAAGATTATACATAACTGTTCACAATTTACATATCTATTATTACCTATGGACATACACTTGGATGCCTGATTAACACACAGTTTCCGAGCTATTGTCAAAGAACGATGTAATACAGGTTCGGCTATTGTAGCTCGTAAACCATAGAAGATATCGAAAAACATTTCCTCTTCGTTTTCAAATTTTTATTCCAAAGACGTATAAAAACTTACCCTAGTTTCTATTTGCAATTTTCAAGTTGAACCTCCTCGCCCTTACATGTATTTCCTATATGACATTGACTCCCCAAATAGGATTAGTTCTCCATGTGAAGTTTAACCATGTTTTGTTTCACTGCTCTACACCACTACCTAATGAAATTAGCTTATCCCTTTTGGTGCCGGACTTTTGTATCACCCTGTACTATACCTAGCTATACCTTTTATACTTCCTTCTTTTCTGATTATTTATTTCATCATCGCGAGTAAAATCTTAAATGACTATTGTTGAAGTAGATGTACGTATAAAACTAATGATTATGCAACTGTCGTGGAATGGGCGGGAGATCATTTCAGGCTTGGATGGTGGAAACCGCAAAAGATTTGGAATAGAAATTAGAAGAGACATGAGGGGTGGACGGGACGGGCGTAAGCCATAGTACTGTTAGCGCCCATACAATTAATTTTATCTTATCTTCTACATGAGGGGTGGAAAGTAACATTTGATTTTCCTTCACCTATCAATCATGGTAGGAGCTATGTACAGAGGATTGGGCTCGGATTTGAATGGAGGCAGCCATATTGCAGGCGTGACTGCTAGCTTGTTACATGCCCCGTGCATTGTAAATACAACTTCCAAATCTCCTTTTGAAATTTCGTACCGTGGACAGTAGTGAGGTATTGGCTAATTAACTAACTCTATGGCTTATGGAACTCGCAAGTTCATAGCCGCAGTAACAAACCTTCGCCATTGGATTCTATCCTGGGAAACATCAACCCAGTTTTCATCACGATCACCTAGTTCTCGAAGATATCTTCTAATATTGTCCTCCCAACGACGTATCGGTCTGCCAAATGGCCTCCTTCTATCCGGCCTTCCAACCAGGAAAGAATATAATCTTCGTTTTGCCCCCATCCGACCTACATGGCCTGCCCAACTTAGACGTAGCGATTTCATTATTTTTACAACATCTACTGAATCGTACAGTCCGTGGAGTTCTTCGTTATGCAGTCTCCTCCATCCTCCAGTCATCTCGTCCCGTATATCTTTCTCAAAATCTTATTTTCAAACACACGTAATTTATGTTCGCCTGCTAGGGTCGCACTCCAACTTTTGCAACCGTAAAATATTAACGGCAGAATAACCGTTTTGTACATATTTTTTTCTTTGAAAATATACTTCTATATGTTCATATTTATCATTCATAATTGTTTTCTTGCATTTTTTTTTTTTTTTTTTTTTTTTATTTTTTTTTAAATTTCTTTCCATAGGTTTGGGTAAGTTTGTTAAAGTTAGATGCGGTTATATACAACATTTTCCGTTGTAAAATTCCGACCCCGATACGCTCGTGGAGCTAAGCGGCTAAAAACATTCTTGTAAGATAGTTGTTAAGATTGAAACTCATTTTTTTTGTTAGCTGGAGCAATATTTCTATTGCACATACAATTTGCACAGTAAACACATTATTTAATAATTTGTAATAATGTATTTAAGATTCAATAATTAATTCCATTGTGCCAAAATAAGATATAATATCTGCACGACATTGTTTCTGGTGATTGTTAACGGTGATCTTAATAATTAGCAAAAAATACGTTTCCTCGGTGAGGGCGCATTGAGAATTTCACACAAGCAGACGTAACATTTTTTTAGTCTTGCGAGAATTAAGTAAAAAGGGTGATAACATGTATCGTGGGTGCAAACCCAAAGGCCAAAACCACTCAAGGCCTCCCAAAAGGGAAAATATTGATGTGAAAATCTCAAAAAGAACTCCAAATCTTTCTAGATGTGGTGTTGTAGGCCAGCGCAGCCCACCATCTTCCAATGCCAATCCACCACGTCAAGATCTTTATGGCCAACCACGGCAGAACTCAGTAATTTCATCTGAAGTGACGACGTATAATACTGGGCCTTTTCCCTCTTCTTCTGCTCGTGTAGAGTGTAGATTTTACGAACCAAGCTTCGATTGTGAGCCTCAGCAAAGGAAGATACGTGGCAGGCGAGGAATGAAGAAGAAGGTAAAGAAACAAATAAATTACTTTGCTTTGGTAAGAGTCAAGTTACGGAACTTTCTGAGTTTTGTGGTTCCGGGGCACCTTTACAGCCCAATTGTCCACTGCAATATTCCTCAGTCGTTGCAATTGTTTCTTCCCACGTGGATGATTAAAGTGAATCTTCAATTCTGGAGCAACATGTGGATTGTAAGAAGTTACTCAGTGCCAGCGTACAGTCATGGACATGTTTCAGCAGCCAATAATTATGAAGTCCCGTTTGAGTGTCAAGAACAAGGAAGAATACACGGCACTGAAACTAGTTCCACATCTATGTTGATTGTGTTATCTTCTGACAGTACAACTGATAAAATTAGTCTCTATGTGCGACTGAACGTATGTTCAGTTCACGAAACTCTGGTTTTACATTTCCTTATATTTATCAGGGACAACCATAATCTACTCTTCTGTGCAACAGCTGTAGTATTTGTTATGTCTTATCATCAATATAGGATATGTTATTCGGGAAGCAGAATTGGAGAATTGTTCGTTAAATTCGATCAATTTCGAAATATATCTCCTCACTGTAAACACCTGCAGCATTGTCAATGCACTCAACGTGAGCAGAACAAGAATAGAGTATTGGGGAGCGAATCAACATTGTCCAGACTACATATGATGGCAATTTGTTGGAGAAGTGAAGAGGTTGCTGTTCAGATAACAGAACCGAACGAATATGTAAGAGTGGAAGCAGTACCACGTCCAATGCAAAATGTTTCAGTATTACCTCGTAATGAAACCACTTTGTCCAATAGGGTTCACATAGCACAGTCATCAAGTTCATCACAATCAACTGACGAAACCGAAACAGCATCAAATAGTGTGTCAATCAATTTAGTAATAGTTCCACCATCAGTTAGTCTACCTCTTCTTTTCGTAGCAGATTTGCCAGTTAGTAATGGTACACAAACAGATCAAAATATACAGGAAATCACGGTGCCAGAAGAGGTTAGTTTTGAAAGTACTAGCACACAAACAGAAGATGAAGTTGTGCGTGTAGATAAAATTTGTGATGATGTGATATCATCCATTTCAGAAAGATATTATCAGGTAACTCCTAAAAACTTGAAAGAAGGCATAGAAAAAAGAAACAAAACTCTTCGTAGATACATTGAAAGGAAATTACTTCAAAGAGAAGAGGAAATTCGCGTTCTTTTAGGTGAAAAAAGGTCTAATGTAGTGTTGGAAAGAGACGCACAAAATCTTAAATCTACTCTAAAAACCAAATATTTGTTAACCAATAATTCTCATAGTCTTGAACTCTGGACTACGTTAGCGGGACAGGTGTGGAACGAGAAAGAAAAGTTGGGTAAAATCAAAAATATATTCAGAGAAAACAAGAAGAATATTAAAGGATGCATAATGAAATTCTATCAAAGTGAAATACAATTTACTAACTTTAGAAGTAAAATTCGCAACGCTTGGCGTAAGCTTTCAAGATCAGTCCTTTTCACGAAGCCTTTTATTGTCTGAATATACCCAAACTAACTCCATACGAAAAATTACTGTAGATGCACTCAAAACTCCCGTTGTCGATACAACAGTTATTATGTTAGATTAAAAAGTCTGAAAGTTTTCGTGAATGGGCTCGGGTTTCGTGTAACCTTGAGAACAATAGCAAAAACGATAAAGACTTTGTATCTCGTTTCAAGATAAGAACAAGCTTGAACTTAAAATCATCAACGGAGTTCATAGATGGATGACCATTATTGGCGATAACCTGTTTGAATGCGAGTTGTGTGATTCCATTCACAGTTGTCGATATCGTTTTGGGCTCAGGTAACGAAACTTTTGAGACCAATGGAATTGCCACTGTAGAATGAGGAAAGAGTCGTCGAGAAGAAACTTCATAACGATATTTGAAGGACCGAATGTCGATTAGACGGTTCAGTGTGATTACAACCATTGTTCGTTGCACCCTCTCATTCTTCAACTATTTGAAGTTAAAATAAAAACAAGTAAAATAAATAAAAAATGTGAGTTTTATTTCAAAAGAACATTTTATATTAAAAATTTTCAGCTTATTTAATCATATCAATTAAATATACATCCAAATTCATAGAAATTAGTCGATGCTATACAATCAGGGACTTTCAGTTTAGTTGGGGGTGTACAGTCGAAATTCAGAGAGTGTAAGTGGGGTTTTCACGGTTTCTATCGATTTTTTATCCCAAAATTTTTTAGTTGGGGGTGTTGTAGAGAATTCGGAGGGTGAACTCCCCACAAGGGTGTATGGCGGAATCACTGTATACAATACAAATTCGATACATTGCACAATGTGGCGATACCAAACCAATATGCGATAGGCCTATATTGTACACTGTGCGAAGGAAGTTCCTGAAATGCAAAGTAGCGAAGTTACACTATTAAAAATGACTTTCTCATAAATAAATAAATTTAAAAAAATCGAGTAAATTTTACTTGAAAGTGAGAAACAATATTCTCAAAAATTAAAATTTGAGAATGGTAATTCTCAAATACGAGCTAAGGCATACTTTTAAAATTTGAGCGGATGTAATTATTCAAACTGTGTGTCTCTGGAAAGGTAATATTACAATCTTGGGAGATAATTAAATGAAATCTGTAGACATGGTTTATTATCTGGCGAGCGTTGTAAAAGAATATCGTAAACAAGTGCAATGATCTCAAACATACAACAAGAACTAAATTCTCTGTCGGATAGTCCAATCTGTATCGCTGCGACTGCATGTGATGTTCATACACATTAAAAACTAGCTGTGTTAATTCAACACAATGCGGTGTCCCAGCGTGATTACCACTTTTGTGTGTTAAATCAACACAACACACTGTGTCAATTTCAGTACTGACAAGGGAACATCTTATATTGATAGTAGCGTTGCCCAATCAAACAGTGCGCAATCGATAGAGGAGTGAAACAAAGTGAGAAATCCAAAGTTTTACGTGCCGACACCCAGAAACACAGGAGATACAGAGGAAAGAAAGATCTAGAATCATGTGAAGATAGCAATGCAAAAGATACATTGACACA
>JAGDQP010076602.1:0-10038 GCA_022664845.1 Lepisma saccharinum
ACTCGTTAGCGTGTCTGACTACGTATCGAGGGGTCTCGGGTTCGATTCCCGGCGCTGCCAAGGATATTTTCCAAGGTGTGCAGGTCTGAAACGGTGCCCACCCATCATCGTGATGCAATTGGAGAGCTGCTATGAATAAAATATAGTGACGATCACGCTGACAAGTAAAGTACCCGAATGTGTAGAATGATATCCCTCTCTCTGCCTGATATCCCGCTTTCTTTTATTCGTGTATGAATGTTCTTGTGCATGTTTGCTACTGTTATTGATGTCAATAAAAGTTCTTTAATCTATTCGTTCTAGAAAATGGAAGCAGGTGCTATCGTTCATGCTCTGTATGAGAAATATGGATTTGTTAAGAGGAGAATGAATAGGTATGAAGATTCATTGTACAAACAAATAGTGGAGATACTTGAGGATAAGATGGAAATCATAGAAGAAGTTAGAACTCTTGGATTTGCTGGTGACAGTGATGAAAGTGATGATGGAGACTACGGCGATGACGTCTTTGATGAGGAAATGCCAAGTACATCGCAAGGTTCCCAAACACATCAAGAGTCTCCGACACCTGTAGCTTCTTCAGGTGAAGAATATCAGCCATCGCCAAAGAAACAAAAACACATCTTGGACGATGATTATAAAGAAGCATCTTACATGTTTTGGACTCACAATGAGAACCCGGAAAAGAAACGAAGGAAATTTTCATCTGTCAAGTCACAGTATAGATTAATTCAATCGAAAAACATCCTCTTTGAATATGAGAAAAAAAAAGCAAAAACCCAGTTATAAGAAACTTAATGCAGCAGTTCACGATAAATTCAAAGAAATGGTCGAGAGATGTGCAATTATACACGACAGGACTCTTCGCTTTTGGGCTCTTCTGATAAGTAAAGAGCTAGATCCGGATAATACTCTACAATTCAAGGCATCTCGTCACTGGCTGTCTAATTTTAAAAAGAGAAACAATATCGTCAGTCGTTCTATCACGCATAGGGTTAGCAAAACGTGGAAATCAAAAGAGGCTGAATTAAATCACTTATCTACGACATTTATTACGTCCATGAAAGAACTAATGTTACTAGAAGACCTGAATCCTCGTCAAGAATTCAATGCTGATCAAAGTCGATTTGACAAGGAACTCCATGCATACAGGACTCATAGGACTAAAGGTACGGTGGTTGTAAGAGGTGCGTTTGGATCCGTCAGTGTTATTACTCATTCATCATGCCGGTTATTTCCATGAATGGTGAAGTATTGCGTCCGATGTACGTTCTTGTATCCAAATCCAGTGGTCAATTTCCAGGAAATAAGTAAAAAAGATCCCGATAACATAGTGTCCCATCCAGGAAAGACTGCAAACATAAACAAAAGTGATTTGAAAGAGTTTTATTCTGTATTCTGGAATAGCCTGCCTGCCGATCGTGATAAAGTCTTTCTTTTGCTGGATTCATGGAGTGCAAATAAGGATGATAACGTATCAAATGAATTATGCCCTAATCATATAACACTGTTCAAACGTTTAATTCCTGGTGGTTGCACTGGTTTCATCCAACCACTTGATGTTTACTTCTTCCGTCCATATAAATCATTTATCAGGTTCATTACTGACACAGTTATCGCTTCCTCGGAAATTAATCTCTGGCATCGGGATAACATTTTACGAATGCAGTCCTTCACTCTCTTCCAATTCAGCGCCTCACTATTTCGCAACATGATCAGGTTTGCGTTTTACAAAAGCGGCTACTTGGATGAGGAGCCCGAGCCCTGGATTTCTCCATTGGATTATTGTTTTGATTCTAATATACGTGACGAGTGTTACAAGACCTCATGTGAGAACATCTCTTTTGTCAAGTGTGCTCATTGTGAGCAAAGTATCTGCTTATCACACGCCTTCATTGACGACTTACATATTGATTGTATCAATGTGTAGTACTTTGTACGTGCCTCTTTCCTTCACATGAATCGCATTTCAATTCAAAACCATGTCCTTCTGACTTTTGTTCTGCCTTTCGTTGTGACTTGTTTCAATACAATTCGCTTTCTCTTTGAACTTTGACCCGCTATAACATTTTTATTTCTGGAGCTCTGCAGCTAGGATTTCACAGGTGCACTATACTCGTCACTAGCTTCAATTTAAGGTATCACTTGATGAGTAACTCGAGTCCTCATTTCGGGTACTTTACTTGTGAGAGCTTCGTCTCTCCTCTCCCAACCCTTTCTGGTCAGCGTGGGAGCAGTAGACCAACTCCTCCCTTCGGGAAGAGGCCTCATCCAGGATTGGGAGGAGGCAGGGGTGGAAAGGTGGGCCCCCTAAAAAAAACTTCTGCAGCTACTTCAGTGCTGCAGAAGTGCATGAAAAGTGCATGAAAAGGCATTTTGGACAACGGTCATAAGGGAATTTAGACTTCAGACATGATTTTATTGTCTTCTACTTATGCACCGACATTGATTAAAGCCGAGGACCTTGGATTACAACTGGGAAAGTATGAATATAGTAGTTCAATCGATCATCCTTGCAGGTCTTTCATTATTTATCTAGTTGAATGAGGGCATGGTACTTAAAATGATCACTATATTCATTATTTCTAGCCCGAAAGAGTGCTAGCCGGGTGGATACATCTCTCAGAATTGTGAGGAGTCCAGTTTTTTTTCTCCCTATCTAGCAAATTAAATAATTAATAAAATATGTTTCCTTTTGAAATTACGTTCAGAACCGAGTCAGAAGGTTTCCACTAAAAGTAAACAATTTCGACAAAAGGATGAAAAAATGTTCAAACTGCCCAGTAAAGTGGCGAGAATCAGCACTCGGTAGATTGACACAACTAATAATATACCTGCATGGGGTAGATTGAATTCTTTCTAACAGGAGAGTTTACTTTTTTCTTTGAAATATAGAGCAGAATTAAATATACTTGATTTTTCTTTTTAGAATTCTTTGCGTTTCATGAGGTGAGAGAACTTTTAACAGAAAAGGGAGTACTATTTCCACAATAGGAATTTATATTAATATTTTGAAACAAACAGATTTTGAAAGCAAGCTGTGAATGCAGGATAATTTATAGCATAAACTAGTCCTCGTGGGGTAGTAGGAAACGTTGTTGACTACCGATCCAGAGCTGAAACGGCTCACCGGGTTAAGTTTTGGACCAGCCCAACGGGGATATGCTTGGTATACCTCATTCGGTAACCGGAAGGAAAGGCATACTTTGTAATTCTATTGGGTTGAAACAGTGTTTCTTTCAGGGGTGACCGGAACCATTGTTCCCAGAACACGAAAAATACGACGCTAAACGTCCCAGTTCATTATAGTTAGCAGACCGGATCAATCAGGTTCCCGAGTAAATCGATTAGTTTGGGTCAAGTTTCGGACCTGGTCGCCGGGTCACCCACGTTCGTGTCAGGCCGGTTCATTAGGCCACCAAAAGTAACTCGGTTCCAGCTCTGTGTCGATCATCTTAGCAGAGAGGACTAAGGATTTATCCATAATTTCTGCAGGTGTTGTCATTAAGGTTATTCCAGTTCCCTCTCAGTCCCACCAGATTAATGTTGAGATGGTACTTTGATTGAGATTCTTAGTTGGAACGTTCTCTGTTCCTTTCTCAGCAAATATTATAGGTGATGAACATTAATCCCTTAAATGTGGGACGAGCTTAGCTCTTAGATGGCAGTAGACATATGTTTATTCCTACTCACAGAGAAACCACAAAATGTGATAAAAACTGATAACATTTAGTATATAGGTTGATTTATATTATCGTTTCTCAAGAAGGTAATATCTCGGCTCCTAATTGTTATATCGATTAAAAGGAACGTTGTTCGACTCAAGTTGGAATCTTCTAAATAACCTAACCTATCCATCATTTGACTACTTGTAACAGAACCTTCCAAAATACTTCCTGAACCTTTAACTCGGTTACTATTTATGATAGGAATACGAGTATCCATTAAAGGTTATTCCAATCGGGAAGACTCACTTTGTACGTATGACTGGTATATAACTTCACTACATCTGGTAGCTGCAGCATCTTTTTGTGATTTTCACTACAATATATATGTGTGTCAGGTAGCTCTGTATCAAAATTTTCAGTGATGAAATAAATATTTTCGGACCATTTCTTTCTATGAGTGTACACTGTTATGTTGAGAATCGCCGTGGCTCAGGCGATAGGGCGTCTGACTACGGTTTGGGACATATGAGTTCAAATCCTGACCAGGACGCCTTAGAATTGTCTTCAGTTATGCCACACCTGGCGCTCTGAAATTCTTTCAGCCTACTTTTAAAGTGAGTACCAGAGTGTCGTTGAGAAATAAGGGTCGTCGAGCGTGGGACTGACCACCCCACCTTACTTCATGCCGTAGGTTGAGAATACGTGGATTGCTACTTCCACACCCCATTTTATGTGCCGGTCACGCGCGTGCGCATCACACAGGGATAACTTTACCTTACCTTACACTATTATGCTGAATTCGTTTCTGTTCTGCGGGTAAATTTATTGTTTTGATATTTGATATGTGTCGGGTATTAAGTCGCTAGTTAAAGTGATATTTTCTCTTGCATATAAACTGCATGGTTCTCTACAACTGACATAAAATTTGTGAATTCAACACACGAATTTAGATTATGTTCAGTTAGACCAAGTATCATTTATCACATACATCCTTAGTATTCGACCTGACCACTACTAACGTATGGCAAGAGTTCCAACTATTCCACAAGAAAGCACGCACGCATGGTTCAAACAGCTTATATACCTTTTTTCTTTTGTCTTGCAGGTGGATTGTAAAGTAATGACATAGCATTCTTATTTAATCAGAATATTTCTCAATCATAAGTATAGAACGCTGTAACGTTTCCTTATTTCCTAGATTCAGACAATTCACATAAAATACTGCATCATTCCTCTTCTCATGTTCTTCAAACAAGGAATCCATTCATTTTCAATTCGTAGTCTTAGATAGCCTACTTCAAATTCATCTTCTATTTCACTCATATTTTATACACTATTTGTAGTCTCATAACGTCCATTTACAAATGTAACATTCCATTAGAATCAACAATCAGTTACTAAGTTCGCCGTTCTTTAGAATCAAACTTCTGGGTTGCTAGACTGTGTTGTAAACTAACTGTAATATTATATCTTTTAGATCTCTTCACTGACTGGCTGGTTTTTATTTATTTTATTTTAGTCAGTCTTGAAGTGGAATTATTTCTTTTCCCCCAGAGAATCAAGAATTACAGTTCAGTTTTTATTTTTCAAAGATCATTTCGTGCACTAATGTTAGACAACATGAGGAATTTGTTGGTAGCAGAGCTGAAACGGATCACTGGGTCTAAGTTTCGGACCCGGCCTGACCCGGTGACCCCATTTAGACCAGGTAAACCAGAGGATTAAACAGAGTTTTTAATTATTTCCTTTCATTTGAACAATAATTTTTTCAGGGGTGATCAAGACACCGGGGATGTTACTCCCCGTTGATGTTATTTCTCAGACCGGGTCAATCAGATCATTTGGGTCAAGTTTCGGATCGGGTTACCTATTTTTGGGTCAGGCCGGGTCACCAAAAGTGACCCGCTTTCTGCTCTGGTTGGTAGAGCGTTGATTAAACAATCAGAATGTTCTGAAAACGATGCCAGAAGCCGTCCATTCTGACAGAAGTTTTTCGAAGATATTTCCTTAATCACAACAGCCAAGTACTTGGATGATATCTCAAACTAGTCCCTGTTCGATTTCCTTCCAACGTTGTCTCCCTAGTGGTTTGTCTCCATGACTTGGCCTAAGCCAAAATTGCCTACACGTCATAAATAAATTAAAATTCTGATATTAGCCATATGAGGATAAACGAAAATAAAGTAATAACGATTAAATAACTACAATAATCATCAGAATTGGATTTATTAAAAGGACTTTTGCAAGATTTATACAACTTGTTGAAACGTGAAAAAGAAATATAAATTAAATGAGTGTCTGAAATCAATAAGCTAAAATGAATGGTAGAGAGATTAAATGCAAATGATTTGAGATACATCACCCATGGTCGGAGATGTCATACAGTAGATGGTTGTTGTGATTGACTTCAACTAGAAGAACGCCGGAATTGTATTTACCATAAAGTCCTGGCCGATACTTTACACCATTATGAAAGAGTACTTCACAGAAACGTCATTTCTCTGACAGGTGACAGGTTTCATTTTCAAATGTCTATCCTGCCCATAGAGGTTAATTGAATGAAAATAAGATATTAATAATTTTAATGTCGTAGATAATTGTTTGAAGCTTCAGACTGGTGGGCACAGTAAGAGCGTGGTGAACCACAAGTGGTCTGCAGATCACGTTTCGCGTTTTTGTCAATTAGGAAGGAAACTGTAGGGCAGTGGTTCTCAACGTATTTCCCCTCAGGTCCATGATATCACCTAATAAGAACGGATAGTGACTCGGTCATGTTCCTTGTTTACAAATATTTAGTGAAATTATTCGAGTTAATTGTGCTAGCAAAATCACGGTGTCAGAAATTTTGCGGCACACTTAACAAATCTCTTCTTGAGAATCACGACTGTAGGATAAGGAAAAATAAAATAGGAACACCAGGAAGAATTGAGAAAGATAAACTCGTTTAGAAGCTCCTGCCACTCAAAAGTAGAACATATGTGCATGGCAACATTACACAAGACAAAAGAATACGTTTTTATTGGCTTTCGACATTGCAAAGCAGCTTACGGTCAAACAATTAAGGCAGAATAATTACCACAAAATAGACATTTTCCAAATGAACATTTGTATTTTTCAACTGATAACAATACCAAATTGTTCCAATTATGATATTTTTATGATGTTACACGCATTTATGCGAAAGCGAAAGAACAAAAACTAAACGTTCCCTCATTTACCACTTCAGTTCTATTTGTTGACAGTGCTCCATAAATGCTGGATTTGTTCAATCGTTAAATATTCGTGGTTTTTGTAGCTGAGCAAAATGATTTGTCTTCACTAATCCGTTTTGTGTTTTCGTGAATAATGTCCATGCCGTTTCTGTTTTCCCGGACTCGCTGAAAATAAAATGAAAACAAGGTTTTGTGAAAGCAAAGCAAAAGATACAAATAAAATGAACAACGTGTCTATAAGTGAGTAAACAAAGCATTATTAAGTATTCGGTACATAGATTCCAGTCACAACAAATATTTAGTCTAGTGCTTTTTGAAATCACAATAAAAATATATTTATATATTCATAGGAACATAAGCATAATTTTTCGGAGTCTTTGTTGCAAGTAGCACCGTGACAGAGAGGGAAGGGACTAGGTGAGCCCTTTTATACTTCAATTTATAGTCTTTGTAATAATTCGAAGCTATAGTTCATTCATCATTAACGTTTAATCAGTTCGTCAAAGAGCTAATGGGAAATGAATAGAGATTGAGGGAAGATTGCTGGAAAATCTGAGTCTTGATGGATGGCGTGAACACAGTTGGACATTCCCCAGCACTGGTTAGTAGCTTGTAGCCTTATCTTCTAGACCAAGGCGGAATATAATTTGAGAAATTTATTTTATTTACTATCACATTTTTTCTTAATTTCCTTCTGTATGTAGCGAGGATCCGTGGTCTAGAGTAGTAATTGCTAACTGGTACATCTGTGACGTATTCTCTATTTACAAAGCGTCACATTGAACAGTGAGATGGAAGTAGCAGGTCGCGTGTAGAGTCTATGTTCGCGTTCTAGAGTCTTTGTTCGCGATCTGACTAACCCTATTGTGGATGAGAGACGAAATGTATGATGTCACTTGGCGATCAGTTGGAAATAACTA
Source organism: Lepisma saccharinum (assembly GCA_022664845.1). Lineage (NCBI taxonomy): Eukaryota > Metazoa > Arthropoda > Insecta > Zygentoma > Lepismatidae > Lepisma > Lepisma saccharinum. The sequence continues at coordinate 7,801 of JAGDQP010076602.1, forward strand.
GCGTTGAGTTTACGATCGACTGGCATCGGATCAGAATTCGGCAGAAACGAGTATTTGAGCTCTGCTCCTGGCTATTCTAACTCTAGTGTTCAATTTTTTCTCAGTTTTATCAGATCAAGGTTACGACGGTATATAGACTAAGTACTGGTAGGTACTGTTTCCATACTTTTCGTCACAAAAGTTCTTGTCTATGTACGTCATCTTCTCGGGTTCTGATGTCAAACCATGCTACAAGTGTGTAATGTAGTATTGTTCTTTGAATATCATAGTCCAAAATCTGTAGATTTCTTCAAGCTTCTTATGGCTTTCCCGCATGTTCGAGTTCAAACTTAGAACTTTTCAAGTTCTACCACCATTTGGAGCAGGTCGTAAAAAACAACAAGAGTTATTGTCTGTGTAAGTGAATTTGTTTTTGTCCGTTTTATTTGTTATCAATTCTTCAGTTAAATTACCAGTTAATTTACTGCATATTAAAGCCTGTATCTACACAACTCGAAAAGAGTAAGTTCATTAGATATTTGTATTCAACATCAAATCTGTCAAGTTGGAAACTTTCGACCATAATACCTCTGAGGCACTGAAACTGGAATAAAGAAAAACGTTAAGAAAAATGCTAATACATGTCAATCACCCTCCCAATCCTTGCTTGTTTTAAAAGTGAGACTGTTATGAATAAAATGTCCTGAAAACATTCAGCCCAATATATTGACAACCGTGAAGAAGGGAATTTTCCACGTGTAGACAAGGAAGGAATGGAATACTGACATCTTTTAGACGCTGCAATGTTCTGCAAACAGAATGAATGATGCAAGAAATTAGATAAAAATACAGGATGAACCAAAAAGTAGATAGATAGATTACGGTTTATAAATAGAAAACGGTTTGTTATATCAGAAAATATTTAGTACTGTTTATAGAGAAATTCTTCAAGTTTACGACATCCGCTTTTCTTTTGTTTTCGTGACGTCAGCATCACATGAGCGCTCGTGACGTAAGTCGAGCAATATGGCCACTAGTTAGGTATAGAAGACTTTGTGCGTGATTAAACTTGTATAAACAAATTCTGTACTGCTTACTGTGCATCGTTGTTCTTGAACACGGTATGGTAAACAACCACCCACAAGGCCTACGGTTGGAGCAAGAAATTCGAGAAAACTGGCTGTCTGTAAAAAGTAAAAATTCTGGAAAATGTGTTTGTGAAGAACTTGACTGTATATTGATATATGTCGTGTTATAAAAGGGTCACACATAGAACATTTGTAACTTAGCCATATAAACTTCAAGACATACACTTCAAACTATGTAAGTATTTCAGCCATCCTAGTTAAACTCTTCTTTCTAAAAAAAACATAACTTTGAAAGTGTCTGTTTTTGGCTAAACCTGTATCTCAAGTATATCTTCAATGATAGAAGTGACGTCAACACATCTAAACACATTTATCTCTAAAAACGTTCAATAACATTCAAAGTTTTGCTAGCCGCTGACCAGATCACGCTAGGTAAATTGTAAGAAATAGTGGCTAATGAGTTGATAGTTTTCTGTAGTTTATGTTGTATTGACATGGAACAGTAATTGTATTGAAACTTATCGCAAGATCAATGCAAACTGGACGATTGAACACCAGAAACTTATAAACCTGATTTGGTTGTTTAATAAAGTTCCTGAAATTTACGGTGCCCATCTTACCTTCCTGAATACTTCAATAAAACACACCGTTTATAGAAAAATATTTATTTTTCAGAATATTTCGCCCCACGTGCTGGAGCTTCCACAACCGCAAACTACTTTATCTACAATGACTTCAACATATACATTTATTTATACACAACACAGCGTTGCCAGTTACTGATTTCTAGTTACCCCGTTCCTTTCTTAACAATTTTCCCCATTGCTCCCTTAAGTTTCCTGAGTTTTTGAGGTAGATTTCGAAGAAAATATACCTATTGAGATCGGTACGATATGAAAGTGTATATTTATATACACCGTGTATATATATATATATATATATATATATATATTAACACGCTAGCGGCCATAATTTTCAAGATATTTGAACCAAATTTTTATATGTTGTTTCTAGGCTTAATAACTCGGTTAAGTTCGTTAATGAGCAAAATCGGTCGCCATCTTGGATCCAAAATGGCCGCCGAACCCATTGTTGTATAGAATACACAGCCTAAACCGCTGGGGCTATTGAAATCAAATTTGGCATAAAGGTACAACATCACTTTTTGATT
>JAGDQP010076603.1:0-10037 GCA_022664845.1 Lepisma saccharinum
CACAATTGTATACGCTCAATAATTTAGAAGTTAAATTTCTTATGATAGATTACGCTAATGTAATAACTAAGAGCTGTATTATTTCAAATCAGTAACATTGCATATATGTGTCATTCAACTACTACAAGGTGCAACAGCTTTGAAGCGGTAATCGTGGATAGCGTTTGGTGAAATCAAAATCTGCAAAATCACACAGAATTGAAACATTATCCTCTGAAAAAGACACACTATCTCATATGAAATAGCAATATTCTCAGTCTTTATGTTATGATATTTTCTATTAATTGTGTAAGAGATGTTTTATATTTATTATGATAGAACACTTTCTAGTTTATGTTGAACAATCTTATAAATTAAAGTAGTTAAGAATTTACAACATTTTAACAACATCAAAAGGATTGCTCTAATGTTAAGCATTGTGGCATAGTATGACTTTGCAGATCTTGGTGCAGACCTCTAAATGTTTCTAAAAATTAATCCGATTTTACCAACATTATTTTTATGGCTAAAGAGACAGATTGGAAATGTATCTCGTTGAGCTTTTTAAAACTAAAATTAAGGACCACCCCAACATATATGAAGCGTTCGGGGGAAATAATTGTAATCCATACTGTTCATGAATTGAAATATTGCGGTAGGAAAGTTTGAAAATATACTGCATACAAAATGTATTGAAATTTATTAGTTATACAATTGCTACTTGCTTTTGAGACATTTAAGCATAAATACATCAAGTATACATGTGACAAGAAGACAGTAAAGTTGCATGAATTTGGATCTTTTCCAAGCCCCTGTAACAAAAACATGTGGAATACCATTGTTTTCGTTCTTGTAATTTGATCCCATCTGGAGGTTCATCGATATACTCGGTCTCTACTGCATCCTTCTTCTTAGATTTCATGTCTCTGTAATATAAATGGTAAACGGGTGGTCCATTGGTAAAGGGGTGGTGGAAGCATTGTATGTGACTGCTAAACTAGACGTAAGATTACAGAAACAATTTGGTTGTTTTAACCATTTGAAGAAATCAAAATAAGCTTTGCCATTCAAGACATTCTGAGGTAATACAAATTATGAATCACCGAGCCGCAGTAGCTAAAGGTAGAGCGTTACCGAAGCAATCGGGAGGTCGTTGGTTTGATCCCAGCTGCCAACCATCCTGACAGCATTTTCGAGGGGTTTCACTAAGTTGCATCACACAAATGCCGGGATGACACCTTCAACATAGGCCCTGGCCGTCAACTTTCCAAATCGTTTCCCCTCAGCTGTCCCGGTCTGAGCCTTATATGCCAAAAGGTTATAAATAAAATAAAAAATCAACAAAATATGAATCTTTTACTGACATCCTCAATGACAGTTCAAATTTTCACATTAATTTTCCAACTAACTCAATGAAAATAACTTCCCAATTTCCCCGACGGTACCGAGTCAAAGAAAATCAACAACCGCTTTCACCAAAACAAAACTCAATTACCCACGCCTCAACACAAAACACTGCGGGTCATAGCATGATACACCTACTAATATAAAGTTGAATTAAATGGTACCCTCCAAACTGAAGTACAGTTACTATGTTACTATTGCGAGAAGTAAAAAAATATACGTCTGTTGTTAAAAAAAAAAAAACACTTTCTTTCTATCTTAAGAAGGATGGCTTTAACACTTCAGCTTGTAGAATTAAAATTGAGTTGCCATAGCAACAGCAAAAATAATGGTACACAACACGTCCAAACATGATAACAAAAACTACAATTTCCTGGCTTCTTTCTTCATTAATTACGAACACAGTGTTGTTCACCTCAAACAGTGAAGTCTGGATCTTCAAAGTCATCATCAAAGCTTTTGGATTCACTCGAACTGTTTAACAACATACTTAAAATGGGATCAACATTGAAAGAATCCTTATTGCAAAAAGGCGTAGACTCCATCGTTCTACCTGTGAATTACCATTCTGTTTTGCCGGCATATGCGGCTCCTATAGAAACAAATTGCTAATATTCAGCCATCTCTTGTTGTAACTTTTAACTTTCATTGTTTGCACAGTTCGGGTCACATGAGCGTCACCATTTTATTTTTGTACTCAACCCGTTTCTTTTTAAATTAGGGTTTCCATTGTTTTCCCAAGACCCTTCATATAGGATGGTTTAAAGGTCGGGCACAATAGGTAGCTTTCTACTTTTTTTTTTTTTTTTTTGGAATTAGCATTGAAAACAAAAAACTTTTTGAAGAAACATTTGTCGATAGTTTGCACTGTTTGGGAACTACAATAGGCAAGTGTTACACGAACGGTATTACGTCACCAGCGCTATCTATGGGCAATAGCTCGTAACTACTAGGTGAAGAACACGGAAACAAAAATTTTAATGAGAAAAATTAACTGGAGAATTCAACTATCATATTTGGGAAATGAGTGGCGTGCGGGAAATACGTGTGAGGGGATAAACTCAAAATCTTTAATAGAATGTGTGTTTGGTTAAAGATTTATTAACGTCCTAAACGAACTACCGAACTACTAGAAGGGAACTAATATTTTGGTAAAAATGTCCCTTACCATTCCATTCGAGAGATCCCGGAGAGAATTCAAGCCGTGATTAATTCTGAATACTTTAAACAATGCACTACGTATTATTATTTTCAGTAGTCACAAAGATACTGTGTGTAATGTGTCATAATCTGTCAAAATGTCTACTAATTTTTACTTTCACTCGATTATTGTAATTTTATCTATATGTTTTTATTTCTTTCTCCGCTTTTCTTTGTCACATTTCTTTGATTACTAGGCAACTTCATTGAATCATATTCCGTCAACCTGACCTTCAGATTTGAATTAGATTACCTGCTATTGCAATATTCTATTTCAAACGTCATAAACATAACTTTGAATGTAAGCGCAAATTTCAAGTCTTTAGAAAATATAAATTTTAGATATAAATTTCATATTGTAGATACCATCTCAACGTGATTCATTAGAGAGAGGATCGAGTGAGCCAGCTTCAGTAGCATAGTGTAGTGCCGGATTGTGTGTTTGCCGTGAATGAGTGCTATGTTCAACAGCTAAATCGGAGGCAATTAATAATGTACACCATTCAGAAGAAGGCGAAACTGTTTTAATTCATGGAGGGGGAGGGACATGAGTCAATGGGACATAGCGGAGGAAGATCACAGGTGGCAGCTAGATCATCGGAAATCAAACTGTTTACTGAAATGGATTAAGGCCACAGGTAGTACTCACGACAAACCTCGTTCTTGTCGGTCAACTACAGCAACAGGCAAGTCAAAATCAACTGATCTAACAATCAAGTTGTGTGTTAGTTCAACACGGTCAACTTGAAAAGTAGCACGGGAATGCAGTATCGATCAACTATCCGTGTCCAGTATTTTCTCCAATCGTTTCCATCCCTATTGCATGCATTATGTGCAGGAACTTCATGGTGATGGCACTGATAGACAGGGGAAGTTGTGTGAGTGGTTTAAAGAAAGAAGAAGGCACAAGCCGCATCTTCAAAGTGTTATGATGTTCAGAGACAAGGAATGCTAGCTATATTTGGACGGGAAGGTAAGACGCTGTGCATTAGGCAGGCGAGAAAACCCATGCAGCTGTAGAGGTCTGACCCCCACGTTAAAGGTGTGGTGTGGGATACACGAGAATCTTCTTGTTAGTTCCGTGGTTCTGAATGTCACACTCACTGCGGGCCAGTACAAAAATTATCTCCAAATCAGACTTTGTACGGTTTTATGCATTGTATCTAAGGAAACTGTGGCTCAACAACTTGCTGTTTCCAGCTTCGGAAACGTTCTAATAGTTTAAGATCGGCACCCAGAGTAGTTTATTTATAGAGCGTTGTCCTACGTAAGTCAAACCAACTGTGACAATTCTTATAATATATTTGTCTGCTGATACTATGAATTGTTTCAAAATATACAAGCTATATTTTATCAATACATGGTTAGTTTTAAAAGTTACACTAATAATTTCGCCAATTGCATGGTTGATCATCCAAGTAAAAAGAGATGTATAAATTAAATTGTCATATAGAGACTCCGAAGTGTATGTCTTTATTTGACGCTTCTCAGAATAACGAACAATGTAGTATCGCAGTACAATATCGCCAGTTATGCATAGAGAAGTATGTGGTCAAATTAAGTTAAATTTTTATATTCAGAACAATAAGAAATAACCTTGATGAGATTTTCATATTTTCAATAGACGAAGTGATAACTTGTGCATTGTTTCCATACGAAAATGAGATACGGTCTGTACGTCGGTAAAATCCCTGAGTGGCGCTATTTACTAGTGTGATATTATTTGCATTTGTTCATTGTTTGCATAATAATGTTTGATTTTAGTTTTCATCCCAGAAAACTCTTATTCAAACATAGGTAAGTGATCATAATTACAATGATTTACTAAATCCCTTTTGAAAGGTTAAATTTTTCTCCGGACACTAAAACAATTATATTTGTAATCATTATTATTTCATAACAGTGTAATTATTGTAACTTGTATTATATGCCATTGATCACAAACTAAATGTTGTGCAAATGCTGTCTAATAATGAACTCTAATAAAATATTATGACTAGGAGAAATGTCACAGTCTTTTTATGTATCTACTTTCCCTTCCGATTCTGGGTCCGTACTCCAACGGGATATATTACATATTTTATTCAAAATATTCTTATTTTATTGAAAGAGCCAGAACAACACGAAGGTATGCAAATAAATAGGTGTATAGTGTTTACATTTACATAAAAATTGAGATTTAAAGGTTAGTCTTTAGAACAGTTCAAAGGTCTGAATACAAAAGCTGGACAGACACAATCCATAAAAGCTCATTTTAACTTTGTGCTGTAGGCACGCAACGAGTTTCCCAAAGAAAATAGGGGATTTTCGGAAATTAACCACAGCTAAGGTGACTAACACGAGCATCAAATGCACGAATTTAAAGCATTTAACAAACATTCTTTTTCATTAAATTGTTATATCAACGATATGAAATACGACAAAGTATTGTGTAAACATGTGTGTTTACATAGCATTCTCATTATAAAAATAACTTACTATCAAAAAATATGTTGTTTCCTAGTTTTCAACAACAGAGAATGCGCTGAAGCATGGTTTTGAATAAAGTTATCGATGAGCTGAAGATGGGTGGATGGTGTAGATTACGTATGCCATCTTTTCATATACGGAGAAACGCTTTGTTTAATCTCATTTCGAATTACATTTAGTTCATAAAACTACCAATAATCGCTTATCATCTTCAAGAAATCTCTTTCGCATTCATTTCACAGCTTTGTAAAATGCATTATTTATTAGATCAGCTTCGAAATCTCTCACGACACTACGCTTTAGCTCAACTGCAAATATTAATTTTTAATGTTCTATTTCCATACTTTTGGCGGTTTACAAACCCGAAACGTTGAGAAATTCAAGTCCGTTCTTTAATGATTTTGCTTATATTTCATATATGTATAAACTTTTAGTTTGTCTGTCGAATTTTGTAACACTCTGTATATGTAATTTTATATCGATGATCAAATTGAAGAACGAGAGTGTTTATATATATTGAAATATATTAATGTACTTATGAGCAAGGGCTCAAGAAACCGAAATTATTTTTCTCGCTTTCCCTAGAAACCTAAAGTTTCCAACTATTAACATCTGTATTCGTCATTATATAATACCGTTAAATTCTTTGTCTTGTGCAATAGAGTTTAAACAATATTGTTTAAGCTATTTCTAAAAAAATAATGTGGTAGATAATTGTATCATTAAAATAAAGATATTTTAATTATACGTTTGAATGTATGCCATTTGTAAGTAGGTGCATTTTTCATTTCTAACAGACAAATTATTATCTATAGGAAGAAATGTGCAGATATTTACGTAAAGGAATTCTCCTCGTACTATGTTATTTGAAGAACTCATTCGGGATATTTTATGAAGGAGAAGATATGTTTAATAATTTTGATAATTTCACCAATTACGAAGGAAAGTTTGAAGACGACTATGATCTGGCCACTTCAAGGCAAGCTGCTCCACCACGTAAGATACAACTTGTGTTTATTAGAGTATTGAAAGCTATTGTTTCATGCATTTATTCTGATAATTCAGGAATTACCAATTTTTAACAAAATGAATCTTCATTCTACTAAAAGATCCTTACAAAATGTGTTATTTACAGTTATAAATTAATGTGATTTGTGTAAATAATGAATGATATGTGTTTGTGGTGTTCATTTTCGTTAACAAAACAAGAATTTTCTGAAGCTGAAGTTTATTAACAGTTAACTTTTATGATTTTTTTAAAGTTAAGAAATCTGTTTTGACTGAACGAAAACATAAATACCCATACTTTGTTCTAGTGAAATATTGTGCAATTTAGGCGAAGAGAATTGCCCTTGTTTCCAAAAAAAATGTATTTGTTTCACTGAACTTCTTTGGATCATTACCGACCCCAAATAATAAAACATGATTTTCTATTGACTTTTGGAATATTTATTATATATACTAACATCAGCAAAATGAAAAGTTTTTATCAGTAACATTTTGCGTTTTCAGTTATTAGACATTAATGCCCACTCAACATCTGTTGGTGTCAATTCCTCACCCTTTTCAGAGGAAGAATCACTTTCAGTACAGCTATTGGAATGTATTTTCCTAACATATTTGTAGTATAAGATCCGCCATCTTCATCAGCGCAATATTGTTAATTATCGTGCAAGACGTCATGCGTTTTGCATTAGCTTCTATCAGCCACTTTATTGAGTATATTGAATGAAGTGAATAATCCATTAGCTAACAGTTATCCATATTGGCACCAAACTACTGGATGATTCTATATTCTATATCGCCCATTGCCTATTATGTATTTTGACCGACTGCAACTAACACGTATTATCGAATGTATATATTAAATGTAAAACTATGCCTTATCACAACCGTGAAATGTTTGTAATCCGATGTAATGAACGTTGCAAGATAAGATAATAAGGATAATTAGTCTAGTTAGAGAAAAAAGATAATCCGGTGGGAGTTTGGCACAGTAAATAAGCCTATTTTGACAGCATGGAGAAGGAAGGGAATTGAAGGGAAACGAAGTGTGTAAGGAATGAAAATATTAGTGGATAAAATGTAATAAATATGAAATATATAAGTCTAATATATTTCAGTTTAGGTAAACGTGTTTGTCAAATGTACATCAATTGAAAAAATCATTAACACTTCGCACACGTTGTCCCAATGAAGGTTGCATCTAAAAGTTCTGATAAACGTCGTCTAGAAGATGTGTATCCACACTCTGAATTGGGTAAATTTGAGACAACCTTTCTCTGTCATTACAAATCATGCACTGCTAGGTGCAATGCAATAATCAGCTCAATAATTTATATGAGCGAAAAATAACTAATAGGGTCACGGTAGACCCCAGCGCCTACTGAAGATTTTTGGGTAGTTTCCTGGGGTTACGTTCATAAGTCCTAAAAATACTTTCACAAGTCCTAAACTTTAGGACTTGTGCAATTTAGGACTTCTGCAATTTATGACTCGTGCAATTTAGGACTTCTGCAACTTCGGACTTCTGTAAAATCCAGACAACTTGGCTTCTTGTCTTTTAGGAATTCTGCAATTTAGGACTTCTGGAATTTGGGACTTCTGCAAATTTGGACCTGCAATTTAGAACTTGTGTAAGTTTCGTCCCTTTGCTTTAGTTCTCAAAATTGCCACTGACAAGAGAACCTTCTGTAAACAAATGTTGCAAATACAGTGGATATTTCGTCCGCTATATTGAAGTGATATTGATCAGCTTGAGAAAACTCGTTTAGATTATCTATAAATCCCAAATTGCCATATAATTTTTTTTCTTTTTGACAAAAAGTGATTGCTTGTGAAAAGGAGACTACATTATTTTGAATTGTCTCACATCGTACAAATATTATTGACTGCTTTACAATATGGAAGTGAGATTTTAACAAGCAAGTGTTCCTTTTAATAATAATAATAATAATAATAACAATAAGAAAAATAAAAATAATAAAAATAATAATAATAATAATAATAATAATAATAATAATAATGCATTAGATAATTATAATCAATTTCACTTAAAGTTATTTCACTTAAAGTGAATTATGACTTGATGTTGTTGCTACTTCGAGCTATTTCTAGAAAGTTCTTCCTGACTGTTAATAGTCAGTCGAAACTTCATCAGAAATAAAATTCTCAGGAGTTATTTGGCCTTTTACATAGTTGGTTCTCATAGAAAGCATTACGGAAATAATTGACAAATGCGTTATGCAATTTGTATCTTAATGAGAAGCCCCCAATTGTCCTGACGATTTTGGGTCAACACCAAAATTTTGAAAACCCACACCTGAAATCGAACCAGGAACCACGTGCAACGTAGATACGAGCGTTAACCACTCGGATAAGCGGTATTATTATTATTATTATTATTATTAGCGAGGTTATATAGAGACGGGACCTACAGCTTAAAATGGGACCCGAACAACTACTCGGCTTTTATCCGAGGCTTTAGGCTCCCAGCAGGTAATGTCCGGCCTGTTATGGAGAGTTTCTTTACCAGTTAGTGTTTTTCTATTATGCTTCAAAAACTCCCAAGTTGAAATTTATGCTGATTCTAACCTGCTGGGCATTCTTGTTGAAACAATGAGAAATTTTGCTAAGCTATCCATCCATTAAGACCCTCAAGTCTAAAATCCTGTCGGGATTGCCTACTTGGGTGACTACCTGCTACAAGATATTTCCAAGATATCTCCACGCCCATATCAATAACAATAATATTAATAATAATAATAATGTGTCTTTCCGAGATTTAGCAACCAGTCTTGTAGTAATGGATTGGTGTAGGCCTTGACCACCCAGTTTTATCTCGTCAACACAAAAGCTATTTTGACGTAGGAGTTATTCCACTAAATTTATTTACTCCCTGCTAGCTATAGAGCCAGGATACGTGTTGACTACAATTGATTCTTATATTCAATTAAATCCATCAATTTCGCTATTTCATGACCCACAAATTAGGAACAAAAGTGAACAGCTCCATTCAGAACATGTTTAGGAGCATATAAATTGCTACCGCACAATATTATATTTTTCTGGTAATTCAAACTATTCATTCTCAGTCAACTTTATTCCAAACTTACGAACTAAGGAAATTCCAATATGAATTATGGTTATTGCCCTTATGAAATGTGTGATAAAATATTGTTCATGCTATGATAGTACCAATCGGCAGTGATTGTGGTTTTCCACCGTACCTCATCATGCGGGCGATAATAGATTTTATTTGAATATCGTGAATTATTTTGAAAGGAATCCATATAGTGAATTTCCAAAACACTTGTTTCCCTTCGTCTTTCTCCAATACCTGGAGCGTGTATAAAATTTGTAGTATAACATGTTAGAATATGCTGTGAGAAATATTACAAGGAATTGTTAATAGGTACGGTGAGATAAAAATCACGTGTTGCTTTTAATAGAAAACATTTCAGATTCATGGTTCCTCTTATAACCAGATCCTACCATCTGACTGATTTGATTTTGAGCTTTCAAAATTGCTTTTTGCTTCATGCGTCCGTGTGTTTACTGTTTCTTGAAATGGGCTATTATTATCTATTGCATCTCTAATTACAATTGTCCCTGATGATAATAAATTTTGTCCAACGGTGTTTTCTCCTTGTTTTAATAATGGAGATATGCTATGTAGTGAATCAGTGAGAGAAACACGAATTCAGTATCATTGCTTGTATAGTGCTTCTCGATAGACACAACCTCGCAACCGACCAGATGCTGGTAATAATCAAAATACGAATTGTTCATTGTCGTGCTTTTATATAATTTTTACAATGGTATTTACATTATTTTTCAATTTATTTAATAAATATGTATAATTTGATGCTGATAATGTGGTATCCATTAACAAAATATTAGAGTGTCCTTCACAGCGAACTAGTGCACGTTTGCTTTTGCTTGTAGAATTGTATCTGATTAATAATTTTCAAGAAGTTGTATTT
>JAGDQP010076604.1:0-10037 GCA_022664845.1 Lepisma saccharinum
ATTGGAAATGAACAGTCTGTTGGCTTCTGAGAATTCCACTAATTTCTCTCCTCTCTTGTTTCTTTTGCCAAATCCAAAGTTTCCCACTTTCGTAGCTAAGAAAGTTGCTAATCTGGTGATAGTTCCAATCTGTTGGTGCAGCTTCGATGACACGATGCAAAAGATCAGGCAGGCGGAGGATCCCAGTGATGGGGACATCATTTTCTGACAGTGTCCAAAGAGATCACTCTATTAGAGAAGTTATTAGGAATATCACGGAAGTTTTTGCCTCTTAGGGGTGAATTAATCTTCGAGAGCAAATTTTCATCATGTGGACTCATATCTGGCAAATAAGGGGAGGTATTGAAGTGTTTCTTCCCCTATTTTTTTTCCAGTAATACCTGCACGTGATATACTGTATCTGGCATTATATCTTCATTTAAAAACAAGTTAGGAGTTCCAGTAACAATTGCGAAGGCTTCTGTCCTTTGATAGCATTTTAACCACGCAAACATTAATAGATTGGCAACACTGACAACGGTCCTTAGTTAGGGAAAACCCACAGAACTTTCTTGTTTTGTCCAATAATGTTTGTGGCAATTGGCATGTTTGGTTCAGCTAGGTCTAACTGAATGGAAGCAATTTGAACAATTGTTTTTTTACTGAGTTGGCTACACTGAACTAATTAAGACTGTTCCGACGACACATCAGCCAGGTCTCTACGCCTGTGGTTCATGAGATATGGGTTGACAATATTGACAACGGGGCGCCCGAAAACGGGATCACCCACACTATATTTAGGGTTTATATTCGTCCCGGGAAATCCGGGACCGTATCGGAATTGAGATCAACGTCCCGGTGTCCCGAAAATAATTCTCGGGACGCATAAATGCCCAGGTTTTCACTTTTCAGCCAAGAAGAAAGAGAAAAAATCTTTTCACACGATAATGTTCTCTTCAGTTTATGAGTACGGGCCTGAAAAAAGTTAAAAAGAAAAATCTTAGATACACAGAACATGGATTTAATCAGAGACAAAGCGTTTTGTTGTTCGGTAGTTATTATTGTTGGTATTACTCTCTGTTCCCATCTTTATCTTGCTTCAGAGTTATTTGAACCACTGACTGAATTTCGTGGTAATTTTCCGCTGATCATAATGTCAAGAAAAAAAGTATACATTGTTTAATAAAACCGGACACACAGCAATGGAAAATCGTTTTAAAAATATCGATAAAATAGAAGTTTATGAGGTGTAAAAGATGTATTTTTGCATGATTGATTTTTATTGTTACTTTTCCTTCCTTTTACGCAACAATGATCACGTGTTTCTGTTGCTTCTTTGACCAGTTACTTCCACGCGCGGACTCAGGATGATGAGAGAGCAGGAACATGTAATTAATGTAAATTTTGATTTATTTATAACGATAGATATAACAATATAGAATAAGTACCTTACTTTGATTCAGGGTTTCCACCAGGATTTTCAGTTTGGGTGTGTATGTGTAAAGTCAAACTTGGGAGGGCGTAAGTGGAGTTTTTGCACGATTTCTATCGATTTTTCACAGCAAAAGTTTTAAAGTTGTTGAGGGGGTGGGGGTAAAAAATTTGGGGGTTGACGCCCCCCACAGGGGGGTATGGCGGAATCACTGCCTTGATTGTTTCGAAGCTTTAGTATATATTTTTAATTTATTACACTCACCTTATGCAAGAAAGTTAGTGTTCAACTTCTTTTTTCATTTTGCACATTTGAATAGGGTTACGATACTTTAAAAAAAATTTTTTTTAAACGAGAAGAAATTGAAACTAAAGTATGGATATAATAATAATGATTCACAGCCATATTCAATCCACTACTGAATAAGGCCTCTCCCAGAGGGAGGAGTTAATCTACTGCTCCCACGCTGACCAGACGTAGAAGAGGGGAACCGAAGCTCTCAACTGTGATCGCCACTGTCTTTTATTCACAGCAGCTCCCCAATTGTCCTCACGATGATGGGTCAACACCGACATTTTTGGAGCCTCCACCAGGAATCGAACCAGGGACCGCTCGCACTCAAATCGAGTGCGCTACCGACTAGGCTACGTAGGAAGCTAAAAGTATGAATATTGTAAATAAAACTTCCTAACGCGAATTCGCGTCACAAACAGCACTGTAGTGATTCTTCTTACATTCAAATCGATAGATGGCAGTATCACACTCGTTACGAAAAAGTGCAATTAATTTGCATCATCTGGCGGCAGAATGGGAAGTTAAACTACTGAATGGAAAATTAACGAAAGAGCTTCAGTTAAGGTATAAAACGAGTAATTGTAATGGGAGAAACGAAAAATACCACAGGCAAATGTGAGAAATGCCACAGGGAGAAAATCGGGTGAATTTAATGATTTTTTAAAAAATTAACCGGGGGATGAAAACAAAGTGTGAAAATCGGGTGGCATCCGGGTAAACTGGGTACTATCGCTATCCTACATTGAAAACATTTTCGTAAATTAGCAGCGTCCCTGATTGTCTCTTTTGAAACATAGCAACCCTAAGTATGTTGCTATGGTGTCGAATAATATTTATGCCAAGTTTGGTGCTGCTAGATCTAGCTTAATGAAAGCAATTTGAAGTATTGATTGATTTATTTAAATGGGTTGACAACACTGAACTGCTGCAGCAGCCTAGGCGGTTCCGACGGCTCTGAACTATTCTAGCTAAGACCTTTCCAACGAGACCTCAAGCGTCTCTCAACACCTTGTAGTTCCTCAGATTTAATTTCTGGATACAAAAGGACAGACGGACGGACACAATGGGCCTACCAACCAATACGATTAAAATGCTCTCTCTCAGCGCTTAGTGCTACGTTAGTCCGTTGAATGCGCCCAATGAGAGGTCCCTTTTGCTATCAAGGGGCCTAAAAGCAGTCTTACAGTAAACTGCGTATCCTCAAAGTATCAAAATCATTAACGATATTAATTGTCCAGTTTTCAACTGTATTTACTACCTCCGCGAAGCTGTCCCCTCCTCAGGACGGCACAAATGACCAAAAGTAGTGCAATCATTTGCGCTTTGTTTGTTCTCAATTTGTTGCAAAATTATGCGACATTCAATTTATTTTGGGGGGGGCACCTTCACGTTCGACACTTCAATAAAATTTCAATGTTGAGTTTGAATTGGCATCAATCAATTGTGCTTGGTTTGTGTTAAACATCAATCGATGAGAATTCAAACTGAACATTGAAATTTTTATCGAGATTTCGAGCGTGAAGCTGGCCCCACCAAATAAATTGAATGTCGCATAATTTTTCGACGAACTGAACACAAACGAAACTTTCTACGGCATAATCCTGCACAAAAGATTGCACTGCTTTTGGTCGTTTGTGCCGTCCTTGGTGGACGGGGCCTGCTTCACGGAGGTGAATTTTCTACTTATTCATTTACAACAAAGCCTTTCGATCGTCTCCAATATCTAGTTCTTATTGTTGTTTTTTTTTTCTTGTATTTGCATTGTACCAGTACAGATAACACAGTTGAGAAGATTATTATTAGCTATTGTGTCTTCTACTCGCATGAAGCTTAGTTGTCTAATCGGAACATAGAAAATTCTATAATAGTGAAATCGTCCCTATGGTCCCTGAAGATCACTTTGACACATGTCCTATAATCCAATCTGCCTGTAC
Source organism: Lepisma saccharinum (assembly GCA_022664845.1). Taxonomy (NCBI): domain Eukaryota; kingdom Metazoa; phylum Arthropoda; class Insecta; order Zygentoma; family Lepismatidae; genus Lepisma; species Lepisma saccharinum. The sequence continues at coordinate 3,640 of JAGDQP010076604.1, forward strand.
GAGTTTTAATTTATGTTTGTTAGACAAAATGTTAATTAGAAAATATTATTGGTGCTATGATTTGGCAATTTCGCACAGAACAACAACAGTGTAATACAACCCTGAAGCACAATAATACTGTTACTTTGTCGTGTTGATCATATCCAAAACTGACGTCCAGGGTGGGTCATTGTCTTGTAATCAAGAAGTCTTGGGTTCGATGCCCGGTGGGGCAACAAGTGGTGCGGAGCCTTTTTTTAAGCTGTAGGTGCCATCCTTAGGACATCTTTTTATATGATGAAAGATAATACAAAACATCATCGGTTCACCTTGTTCACGATCTTCGACTCATAAATTTGCTTCCGGGTATAATAACCATCATCATCTGTTGAAAATTAGTTTATGTTGTGACACTGTTATTGTGTGTCTGCTGTACACAATGCTTCATTACCCTCTTCTTTAATTATCTCCTTCTTGTTAAATTTAAATACGATATTCCTCAAACGATATATATTTTTTTTTTCGATATTTGGAAGCGGTTTTCCGTGAAATGAACATCTCTTTTTTTTTTCAACGATTACGGTACAATAAGAACGTTGATAACAAGCATCCCTAGAGACGCGGTGGCTCAGTGGTAGAGCTCTCACCTCTGGCACTTCGGGTCGTCGGTTCAATCCGTGCTCATGCCATGTGCGCTTTGCGATAGACGAACACCGTGTGTGTGTGGATTTTCTCGTGGTTCTCCCGTTTCCTCACACGTACTTAATTCCATCATCGTCATCCATTCGGCCTAAGCCAAAGTTGCCTAAAGGTCTTAAATTCAAATTCAAACATGCATCCCTAGGATATTTTGATCTAACAAATGTTACCTTTCGGGAGTCATTGACTTTCATGACACTTGGCTCAGTTGATTTTGGATTCGAAAGATGTGTTTGAATCCAGAAGGCGACAGTTCTGACTGAACGTTTTTCATTGTTTCTTCCTCAGTTAAACCAGGCCAATGTGGATATAGGTAAAGGTTCTGGGCGCTGCCTGTTCCTGCCAAGTGCTATATAGATGCCTGTCGCACAAACTCCTGTTTGTGTCGTCTGTTAAAATATGCAAGAGATCTGTTTCCATGTTATTGGAGCTTCATATCACTCAAAATTTAACACTTTTATTGTGCACGTGGAGTGCTATATTCTCCTCGGATGCTTGTTGTTGTTGTATACTTACAGAAATGAAAATGCTTTACTGGGTGACCGTTGACACATTTATTACTGTTTCAAAACGTAACGAGCACTCAGGAAGTCGTAAGACTGGAGGAGAATAAGTCGTAATAGCTGCGAAAAGTGCTTAAGGGTTTTATAGACATTTTTTTGTGCGTAAAGATTTTTTTTATTAGTTTTTATTGGTTCCAGTGGGAGATGATTCGTATTAAATGGACAACAAAGAATCAGTTAAAATATAGAACCATGTTTTGTAGTTTTAAACGGTGTTTAAAAAAAAGGAAAGAGATTGTCATAAATTGATAGCTGGATTGTTTACACCGAACTAAAAAAAAAAATATTTGAAGAAATGTCGAAACACAAAGCACTTAATGCCGGCCATGGTAGCCTTGCGATCTGAGGCGACAAGCCTGTCTCCAATGTTCTGGGCTCGAATCCTTGCTGGGATATGGATGTTTGTGGATTTTGGTCGAAGCCATTAATTACTAAAATAGCCCAAAGTTTACAAAACACTTTATATTATTCGAATATGTATCAATTCTGAATATTTTAGCAAGGGTACACTCAGGGGAAAATAAATTTTACTCTCAAGGCTACCGTTGAGTAGGGAGACATGATTCCTCCATAATATAAAGTGGACACAATTATGTGTAATTCGAAAGAAACTCCGAAGCTACAAGAGCAACAGATCGGATTTTCCCGCCATTTTGAAAAGGAGCCATTGGAGCTCTGTGCGCATGCTCTACTAACAGGTTTGAGCAGGAAGCTTTTTATTTGGATGATCACTGTTCCGTTCTATCCCTAGTAGTTCCTAGGTTATAAACTGCCTCCATCTCCGAAACCGACCCTGTAACGTGTATTATTTATCTCAACGAGATCTTTCCAACGACACCTCTACCGCCTTCCTAGCCCTAATAGTTTTAAAGTAGAATATTTGACCCCCCCGCAAGAAAATTTGGGAACCGCCCCTGCGGTCTGGATGAATGATACGGGTTTGAAACTCGTCTTGCTGAGACCTTTCCAACGATATCTCAACAACCATCCTAGCCCTAGTAGTTCCAAAGTTATAAATTGTCCCCTTGCAGTGTGTATGATTTATACGGGTTTGAGCTAATCTCGCCGAGACCCCTCCAACAACACCTCAGTAACATTCCTAGCCGTAGTAGTTCCTGAGTTGAAACGCTGTTCCATAAATCTTAACAGTATTTGCTGTTGAAGCTTAAAATTAGTACAATCAGTGTTGAAAATTCATCTTTAGATGAATATTTTAAACACGTCAGCACAGATCTTGAACACATTACTAACACTACTTAAGAACCAAAGCATTTTAAGTTAAGTTGTGTACAAAATGTGTGAAGCGGATGTGTTTTAACAACACTGCTCTCAATATAAACACAAATAAGAAAACTGGAAACAAGCTCGTTGTGATGAGTAAGTTATTCAATCGCAGGTAGAACAAGAAGGGGGGCGGAGGGGATTAATGTCCCAAGAAATGATCAAATGAACTGACTTTTATTTATGTCCTTGAAGGCAACTTTGACTGAAGCCGCTGATCAAATGAAGGATAAATTATTGATAGTAATTAATGGATTACATGTAAAATGTAATTAAACAGAATTATAGCGAACAGAAGAGACACAAATTCCATGAAATCAATATTGTTCTCGCGGATTACGATTTAATCCGTGAACTATCTACAAAACACAAAGCATCGAAAGACAATCGGGATAATTGATGATGGATACAACAGGGGAGAATGGAGTGCAATATTACAGTCACAGTAGCATAGAGATGACCCGGAGAATGCAGTCTGTTGTTAGAAATGCATGCATATTGTTTAGTGCAGCTAATGTCTCTGAGAACTCGTACTATAGTAGTGCCCATTAAGCAGTGGGAAGTGCTTAAACCCTGATTGAGTGCATATGAATCTATTAAAGGCTTTCAGGTACTGAAAGATTTTCATCATTACGTGTTCCACGCGCTTTTATGAATATTGTTTACAAGGACTGGAAGATTTTTAAGCAGCAATTGGTTTGTTTAATCGATCAATAGCATTTAAAGACAAATAAACAAGATCATTAAAAATTACACTGGAGGGATAGGTTGAAGTAGTGAATTTGTATTTCGTAGATATCTACTATAATTTATTTAATTAAATACAATTTGTTTATAAATATATACAGGGTGTCTCCGAAATAATGGTGCCAACTTTTGGACGTGATTATTACTATCAAACCAAGAAGAAAGTTACTTCGAAGGAATTCCGAAATGCTCAAAGTTAAGACGGCATCGTCACAAATGACGTCATATAAGTAATGGCACGAGCGGTGTCGGATTAAACTATTTAAAACCTTGACAATTTTACATTGCGAGTGGGCCGCGGTGGCTGAACGCTTAAAGAGTTCACCTCTGGCGCTTGGGATCGTCGGTTCAAATCCTCCTCGTGGCATGTGGACTTTGTGGTTGGACAAACACAGTCTGCGTGGGTTTTCCCGTTTCCTCCCACTTTCGTCATTCCATCAATCATGATTCCATCCGACCTGAGCCAAAGTTGCCTAAAAGCTTTAAAAATTCAGTTCTTACGTTGCGGAACCTGTCTATATGCTACTCCCTTAAATGTAAACATTCCTCGAATTGATATATCGGCTAGTACTATAATTGTAATTTGATGAATCGGTACCACTTACGCCATGATTCGTCGAGATACGTTTGTGACGATACAGAGCAGTAACTTTGAGAGTGTGTGTAGCTCCGAAACTACGCATATTTCAAATTTTCTTTAAACGATTTTTTTCTTGTTATGATGTCAGGAATTCGTGTAAGTTCGGCCCACGTATTAAGATATATTCTGTATATTGGTTTATACTGTATTAAGACATGGTGCTATTTGTTTTATAAATTGAATTTCGAAAATTCAGTACACAATTTATAAGTTATGTGACTTTAAATAAGAAGCACTTTCTGGTCATTTTGTGCGCGTATGAGGGCAAAGTGGGAGGGATCAGATTTGGTTATCAACATTTTCTAAAGATTCATGAAAAATCCAATTTCATTTTATAGACCCTTCTTTGCTACATGACTGAGAATTCACTTGCTATAGCGTTGGCTTCGAATTCGGAAAGTTCTCCAGCCACCCATCTCTCTCTCTCTCTCTATCTCTCTCTATCTCTCTCTCTCTCTCTCCCTCTCTAGTAACAAAGCATGGCTAGTTAAAAAAAAGACATCTTTGAGTTCAGCAATCTCGATTTAACTTACTTATTTCTTAACCTGATTACCCTGAAACTGGCAGATCCTTTTATATTTTGGTTAGCTTTCTCATTTTTTAAATTCAATTCGCTGTATGTCCTGAAACCAAGCAGGTACAGAGAGAAAAACTGATTTCAGATTTTGACTCCATGAATTGATTTTATAAGGTCTTTTTAAATTTGGTGATAGTAGCTGGTAGGTCCTTTCCATTTGGTTAGCTTTCTCCGTTTAAAGAATTGAAGAGTGGAAATAGGAAACGATGTACAGTAAAGTGCCAAAAACTAAATTTTACAGGAGGAAAGGGAAAAAACGGAAAGGTCTCTCCGCCTTAATTAAACACACCACACAAAATCTTCCGTCGTGATTTTGTACTATTTCCAATCGTCTATAGACGTTCCTATAGGAACTTCTAGATTTTTGTTGTTGTTTGGTCTTAGTAATTCGAACATTTTAACACTGAAAACGTGATTTTCGCATTTTGTGGTACATTTCCTAATTCCAGTCTTCAAGCCACGCTAGTCTTGCTTTACACACTTCCGTACGTTATTATCGGTTGGCTTTGAGTTTACCATCATAATTAGTGTTCAGCGGAATGCAGCAGGTCCTTCAAGGTAAGCCGAGCCCTCTCCATCCATGTCAGTCTTGCGTCATTCTTTTTATCCCAATATATGATTTATCTTCCTTAATTCCATCAAGGAGTTACATTCGTCTTCTTCCTCTTCCACCCTCAACCAGACCTTCAATTGGGTCCCTCAGTATACAGTCTCCGCGCAGCGTCCTCTACGGAGCCATGCGCGCTCTCCTAACCAGTTTCGTTTTTCTCTTTATTTTTCTAGTATTGTTAATCTGTCATCTGAGTCTATAGTATAAACTAAATTGTGTTTAGTATTCATAATTGCTGTTCCTTTTCTTAAAAATGTCTCTCCATTATTTTGGTGGCTTTTCCTGTGTTGTTCAGTATGAAAGTAGTACCTACGTTATTTACATGATGAGGTAGAAAACTCACGAGGTCACTAAAATTAATGTGAATTTTATTGCTGTGTACACGGGTGTGCCCCGTTCTCAAAGCTGAACAAAGGGAGAAAAAAAATAAGCAGAAGATAATCAGAATGAAATGAGTTGACCTTTTTTTTTTAATCCTATAGTCTCTTTTATGTGGTAATTTTTTTTACGCGGGAAAAGCGGGAGATAATAAAAAAAGAGCTAAGTAATCCTGTTCAACTTTACCCTCTTTGTCGCTCTGACTGGATCTCGGTCCCTTCGCGAAATACAAGTAGAAAACGTAGAATTAAAGAAGACAGGAGAACAAATATTCTTAATTAAGTAGGTGTGAAGTAGATTGCTTTTATTCCGTTTCTCCAAATTGGAATAGCGAAAAAAGATACGTTAATTAATAGGTAGGTATTACGGTGTATGCAGAATTTCGCAAATGAACTTTTTTTTTTCTTTAAAAAAAAAGAAAGGTGGTTCCTTAGCGAACTGTCCCAGCCAGCAGTCTATAATTTTCACAGGATATTTTAAGCTTAATTTCTGGGTTACTAATATCTACGTTATACAATAGAATACGAAGGGGGAAGGGGGGGGCGGAGTTTTTGGCCAAAGACCATCTCTTCATGAAGTCGTATCCAGTGTTTCCAGCTCCAGGGATGCAGATGCAGATAGGGTAACTCTGGGGAATTTGAACCTCTTACGGGGAAATCTGGTTGCCGGCACGAAGTATACAAAGCTATGCGCAAAAATCTTGGTGAAAATAAAAGTCAGTGTTTCTTCTAATATTTCAATTTTCATTAATGGGACCGAACGACTGGTAGAGCTTAGTAGTCGGACTCTGAAGTCCTGTGAGCGGTTGCCCATGCTGGTTCCAGAATGGTACCTTCAAACCGGGCCCTTGGACGACTTCCTTCCAGCATGTTTTCCCTACCGTATCCGAAGTTATCTGAAGGCCATAAATAAAATTCAAAATTC
>JAGDQP010076606.1:0-10037 GCA_022664845.1 Lepisma saccharinum
TCGCAACATCCATTTCCGAATATTACTATGAAGTTACTGCGTTATCTAATTTCGCTCACGGAAGTAATGTACCGTTACTCATCTGAAAGGCTACAAAACTCTATTTTAAATGTACTATTCATAACAACAGAGTGCACTCTTTTGAGTCTCAAACAGAAGGAATGGTGGATTCTTACAAACTCAAGAAGATAGTTTCATTATTTCTATCTTATGTACAAAATATTAAAAATAATAAAAGAAACCTAAATCTTCTGAGTAAGATGATAGAACGTACGAAAAAAACAAAAGTTATGGCACACTGGAAACTTTATACAGAGTGGTAATATAACGCACCGACAAACTTTAAGAGATAACAGTACATAAAAATAAGGTAAAAATTAATTTAAAAAAACGTTTTAATACTTTTCTTAAATAATTCGTACTAAACAGTAAAAAATATTTTTTTTTATGCAAAACTGAAAGGAAAAGCATGGGGCGCACTAACTGAAGAATTTATAAAGTAACTGTATATGATTACTCACTAGTAGTAGTGTTGGCACTTGACCTCACTTTCTTGAAAATAGCACATTTTTCCAGTACCTGGCTGATAGCAAGGAGTCCATTTTCGAGGGTTCTACGATACACTGTGTCGCCGTGTTTATTCATAATGTATAAAAGGCTACGAGCACATTTTCTCATCACTTATGAAAGACTACGAGCATATTTCGCATCCCCTATTTATAAAAGACTACGAATACATTTTTTCAACCCTTATTTAATACAGCACACATTTCATAAAAGGCTTCGAACACATTTTCCAACCCTTATTTAATATAGTAGAGACTACAGAGGTATATAGGCTAGTTATGTCCTTCAATACTATAAAAGGCTACGACATTACACCCTTCAACACTATGAAAGCCAACGACCCCTATTTAATATAGCATAGATTACACCCCACATAGTGCACAAGACTACGATTCACCCCCTATTTAAATATAGCAGAGATTAACCCTACACAGAACCATAGCAGAAATGGACTACGAACCCCTACAGCTCCTTTTTCATCCCCTTTTTTAATATAGAAGAGATTAAACCCCCACATTCCATAAGAGGCTACGACCCCTATTTAACATAGCAGAGATTACACAGGCAACGGGTCTACAGGTACATTGCAGCCACTAACAGGTAATTACACACATACATTTTCGCAACCCCTATTTTACATAGAAGAGATTTCATAAAATGGTACGAAGCTCTTTTTTCAACCCTTACAGAGGCTACGGTCCATCTCCTATTTATAAAAGAATACGGCACCTTTTTTCATCCCCTATTTAATATAGCAGAGATTAACCCCACATAGCCCCTATTTATAAAAGGTTACGGCAACTTATTCCAACCCCTATTTAACATAACAGAGATTACAACAGAAATTTGAAGTCAGTTTCCAACACAGCCCCTAGCAGGCAATTAAATATATATTTTCCCAACCCCTATTTAACACAGCACACAGGCTACGGTCCATCCCTTGTTTATAAAAGACTACGGCACCTTTTTCCAACCCCTATTTAACATGCAGAGATTAGACCAGTGCATAATATCGTGAAAGGATACGAAGCTTATTTTGCAACCCTTATTTAACGTATCAGAGATTTCATAAAAGACTACGAAGCCTTATTTGACATAGCAGAAATTATAACAGAAATCTGAAGTCAGTTCCTATACCACACCCTATAACCCAGGCAAAGGTTATATATTTTAACCCTGTATATCTCGTAAACGGCTAGACATATTGAATTTGTTTTCACATTTATTATTGGGGCATTGAGAGACCTTGGTACTTTTTATTCTATAACCAACTTATGAAAGAAAAATATTTTCTTTTATTATACTAAACATTTTATTATACATAAAAGACTACAGTCACTTTTTCCAAAAAAAACATTACAAAGATTACACAGGGTGTCCACCATAGTCTACACTGTGACATGAATGTGATGTTTTTGTGTATTCTGCTAACTGAACTCATTTGGATATTCATCTCGCAATCAACCACACACACACACACACATGGTTTACGGAGGAAATGTTTTCTAGGCAAATTCTGTTGTAATGCTTCATAAAGTTCAAGGGTATTTAACATTTTGTTTTAATTAATATATATTTTTCTCTGGAAATCAATTTCTTGTTCTGAGGAAAATTCACCGTAAATAACAGCTGTTACAGAAGACGGCAGTTCTTGTTTAAAATGAACTTTTAATCATACACTTCTCTGTCCCTAGGGGCTAGTCTGAAATGCAGCACTAGCACTAAAATCGGGAGTTAAATCAAACACCAGTAGAGTATAACCATTAGGATATTCGGCAAGTGAAATATCATTACTTTGGTTAGAATAATAAATACCAAAACCTGTAAATATCGTAGAATATGCTTGTATATATAGCTTATTATCAAAATCTGGCTGAGGTGGTCTAGATGGAACAGGAGTTCCGTCAACATACTATGTAAAGAATGACATATTGAAATGCTTAAAATGAAAAGGATTTGTCTGATAACTACCGTTGAAAAGTGTATTAGTAACAAACCCTATAGTAATACGTTTAGGCACTATGCCGGAAACAAATCCGGAAGAGTGATGTCCATAATACCCTGCGGTAAAGTATCTGTCTTCACCTGCACCTTTGTTATTGGATATTTTACTCTAAATTTAGGATTTTCTAATACTTAATTTTGTGCTATTTTCACCGTGGGCGACACATCAACCTTTTTCGCAAACAGTGTTGCATCTGTAATTATAACTTTCCCCTCAGCTCCAGTCTCGCCCATAGGACAAAATACAGTTTTGGCTGAAATCAGCTTAATACGCAACTGTACGCCACTCAATAGAAATTTTCCTGATTGAAAATGTCACCATGAATATAGCCCAGTAATTCCAAGGGCTGACTTAACTCTGTGAGAAGTGAGCGTTGTTTAAAACCCTGTTTATTATTATCGGCCACACTGTCCATATGACCGGCAGTATCTTTAAAACTAATTGCGCTCTGAAGATGAGATGTGTTTGCATTGGCATTATAATTTAGTAGTTTTTCAATATACGATCGAAATGGATATGTATGCGAGGAATAGGAAATTAGTTGATTATTTAAATATATTCATATCTCGCTGAACATTGCACTGAGAAAATCATTTACAGGAATTATTTTCTTATCAGCAGTTGTGAAATCAGAACCATCATGTTTAGTAATTTTACCTTTAATATGTAGTATTGTACGTGGTAAATCAATATAATCATCACCGTGGCCGGGGACTACAAACTCTATGGGTGAATTATCAGATATTGACGCCACAGGCTTATATGGTACTGTTTCATTAGCAATAATACTAGTTTGAGCGGGTAGACCCGCAAATAGATCTAATTCTGATTTCGTACACTCACACTGCATTTTTGCTTTTTTGCTATTAATACCCACAATAGTTTATTTTTATACTACCTTATTACGAAAATGTAGTTTTACACGTACACTGTCATATTGGAAAGGAAGTGGATTACCCTTGCTATCTCTTAAATCAATAATAATTTGATCAAACTGTTTATGTTGTACAGGGACATAATGAGGATTTTCAAAGATATGCATATTACTAGCAGCATACTCTTTAATATTCGTATTTATAATACGTAGTAGTGGAGCAACAGTGTCGCCTACCAGCTGAGGTTCTACAATATCACTATAAATATACATGTGTGTTGGTAGTGATTTCTGTAAATCAGGCGGATAACGCACATTATCTTGCTGAATATGATCAAAAACTTGTATTTTGGCAAATTCGGGTGATAGACGAACTTCAACCGCATTGTAATATTTTCTTACTGTACTGACCGCAATGCGTTTTACCGAAGCTTTAACTTTTAATTGTAAATTCAACTTATCGCTTTTATAGTTAATTTGAGATAGAATATCGTCAATATATAATAATAATGGCCAGGCATTATTTTAGTTTCGTTCCAGCTTTCTTTATCCGAGCCCCTGTAATAGATATTATTAGTACATTTGGAAACATTCTGAAATGAACCTGTATAATGAACTTCGATAACAGCTGTTTCCCACACACCTTTTTCCAGCACGAGAGGTTGATATAATTTTGTAGTATAACACGCCAGAGTATTTTGCGGAAAATATTCCATTGAACTGTTACTGTTGAGTGTGAGGCAGAAACTAGTACGCTGCTCCATATCTCTCTTCTTCCTCTTTCTCTATACACAAACACCTGTTTGCTTATTTTTACGTTTTCCTCCTCCCGCCAACACTTGATTTATTTTATTTTGTGCTTTATTCTTTAAATTTTGCCTCTTGTCAACGTGCTTTTAAATCCTCTTCAACAGGTCTATTACTATTTAGTACGTCTTCGGCTACATTAATACCACCACGTAACAATTCTATACCAACAGTTTTTGCACCATGTTTTAATAATGGAAATACAGTACGAAATAAACCACCTAGAAAACTACAAATACCATATCCTTCTTGATATGGTGAACCACTATATACATTATAACCACTACCTGCTTGATGCGAATAATGTTGTAGATAAGGATCATTCATTTTTTCTGCTATATCCGCAAATATAGTACTAGTTTATAATATGAATTATTTTTACTATTACCATCATTTCTCACGCATAGAAGAAGGTCTTATTTCCACTTTATAACCACACACATCTACGTTACGTTATGCTCTTTCAAGGGGATATTATAAGATTGCTAATTACCTCATTCTAAAGTAGAATATGCAGGTCTTACAATATTGGGCAATTTAGCAAAATAAAAAACACACTCTGTAAGTTGATGTGGTGGAACTTTGCATTCCCCCGGTATTTTAAATGTTGCTAGCCGTTCGTTAAATAGGATACTGGAATCCATGAATTAAATGAAGCAGGATAACCCCGCCACCGAAGAAGTATTCGTTTACCTTTAGCTTCTAAAATTTCGTCTATTTCGTAAACTTTATGTAGTGGCACAGCTTGTATTTAATCTTCGTAAAATGTACCATCAATCATATCACCATTTTAATCCTCTAATGCATAAACCAATTTTTTTCCTTATATTGTATTTGTTTTACTTTAAATATTTCCAGAGTCCAGATTTTCTTTGTAACCTTTTACAAAATGTCGTTTTAACTTCGTAATTTGCACCGTATCTCCTTCTTTATATATTTTTGCTTGAACACAAGTACTGGTTGGTTGTTTCACCAGTCTATTCCACACTTGTTGAAACGTATCTTGGTTCACTAGAACTGGTGGTAATTTCTGTGCTGCGTGTGGCATAGAATTATATCCATGAACTAGTCGGGGGAGCACAACTATGTAGCGGTAAGTGTTCATGGCTGTAAAATATTTCCACATTCTTTGCCTCAGGCTGAGATTAAAACGTTGTACGAGGCTTGCCGTAATATTGGGGTTTTCGATTGTGAAAAAATAAATATGTTGCTTTTTTAAGTACGCCTGGAATGATTTATTAATAAACTCTGTACCTTTATTTGTTTGTAGCCGCAGAGGTTTACGCCTGGGGGTAGATGTAAATATTTTCTCGAATGCCTTTATAATATTTCCCCAGTTTTTGTACGCACAGGCACAGCCCATGCGTAGCGAATAAATATATCAATCACGGTTAAAATATACTGGTACTCATCATTATATTTTTGTAGACTTTGCATATCATTTAAATCAGCTTGCCATTGATCGTCAATATTAAACACAAGATAGGGATTCCGTTGAAACCGTTTACGTGCTGGTTTATGCAGTGTATATGTAGGTTGTTCTTTTAACCATTGTTCCACCCTGTGTAAAGGTATTGATTTCTTTATAGCTTTCCATAATGCTTGAGCTGTTGAAAACGAGGCAGGGTGTGAACGGTTATAGTAAATATTAGCTAACTTCCTCATAGTTTATAGTTGTGCCAGTTGACAGCTTTTTTACGTTTACGTGATGGCTCCGGCTCCTCTTCCTCCTTCTTCCTTTGGGGAGCAGCAACTGTCAGCTTTCGAATATACTCCATTCGTTGAGGGTTACCAATATGCTCTAAGGGTATATTGGATTTTTCTAATAGTATGGCAAATGGTTTCCAAACGGTGGATGGAATATTTTTCTTACAACACCTAACAAAATCAGATATTAAATCTACTATATTAGCACCAGGAATTGATATACCATATATATTAACATTACCATTGGCATCCCATTAAATGTCGGGATTTTGTTTTAATGTATTTAATAAATGTCTTGCTTTACGCAGGCAGATTTCGGGAAGGGTAGATATTATATCATCCTCCTCCTCTTCCTCTTCCTCATTCTCCTCCTCCGCACCACCCCGTTTCTTAGTAGTAGTAGTAGTAGCAGCAGCAATAGTTGTTATTGCTACAGGTTTTTGAACAATGTGTAAATAATTTTGCAATACCTCTTTATATTGTACCATTTTTCTTCTACACTCATACTCTTATTATTAAAAAAATTCTTTGATCTCTTCATCGAGATTAGATACAGTTTGATAATTATGGAATTCTTCTGGCGAAATTAAAATAAGTTTTTTGCATGCTGCATTATATATACAGACTAGATAGTAAACCTCCTAGAATGGGTGCAAGCAATGGAGTGAGAAAACCACCTTTTTGTACAAATTACGTGTTTTCTTTTGTTTCAGCGTCGGTTCTTTCTTGACCAAATACCTAAGCTGATTTTTATACTTTCGCAATCTTTTTTTCTTCTTCCTTTTACTAACGGAACATTTCCTTGCAACACGCTATAGGAACATTCACAAATAGAACGAATTAATTCGGAATCTGGATTTTGTAATATCGCCGTGTTTGCATTAGGTTTTGCCTTTGCTAAAAGTCTTTGTAAGTTTGCATTCTGTTTATTAATCATTTTTTGCGTCTATTAAAGAAAAAATAGTTGTTAAAATATATAAAATATTAGTTAGTAATATTTTACAGGCACATGAACATAATTGAATGAATCCGAGGGGAAACCATTTGTTTGAATACGCTGCTCATCGGGAGTCTTCTGTTTTAGATCAAATAGTAGGTAACCGTGAGCATTTTGGGTTTCATCTTGATAGGCTTCCTGAATAAACTTTGCGTTAACTGGACGTGCCAGGTAATTAATTTGAGCCCGATCTCTAGGATTTTTAAAACATACTATATATTGACGATTTAATGAAATATCACGCATACCTTTAGCCTGATGGAATATATTCTGAGTAATAAAAATACCACTTAAATTCCTATGGTGACTACCTTTGGTGAAAATATCTACAAGACGGTTATTACATTCACGCATTAAATCATCTATAATTATAAGCTGCGGGCCTTCTTCCGCTGAAAATTCATCACCCTGAGGCAATCCTTCTTTCAATTCAATTCAATTTTATTCCATCTTAAAGCAGTACATCCACTATTGATTTCGTCCAAAATACATTAAAATTATATAGCTATACTGTTAAACATGTGATATATACTCATATAATTTTCATATACATAGGGTCATATATGTGAACATATATTTAAAAACATGTCCATATACTCACATAGATACATACATACTTACACACATACACATACATACATAAACACATAGAGCATATAGCTTTTATTAACATTAAGGACAATATTCAAAATTTTCATTATATCAGTCCTTTAAAACATGTCTAAAACTTCACAGACAACAAAGATCGATCAATAATATTTCATATGAAAACCAACAAATACTCGAGGGTAAATTAGTTACCACAAAGCAGGCAAGTTCCTTAAAAGCAATAATTTCTCATTATCAACACCTTGGGTCATTTTGTTCCTGATAGAAAACCACTAAATCATTAATATCATAGGCGCTACATTGAATAAAATTACGTTTCAAATAAGATTTAGATAAGTTGATATTTAATTTGTTTCATATCGTCGACTGTGTTTAAAATCGTCATAAAATATAATATATTTAACCAATCCAAAGATACATCATTAGTTTCTAATATAAAATCCAACTGACAGTCACGCTAATATCAATGTTAACACATCAGATAAGATCCATAGAAAAATATTAAACATTAACGTTTTCAATATCAATATCCATACGCCTTAGACGTCATTTGTTTCATTTCGTTTCATTGGTTAATTCTTCGTCCATCCACAGAGATGCATTGGATAAACTCAACAGTAAATTGAAAGATATACTTCAATCGAACACAACTTTAGAATTTAACTTAATGATACTGAAACTAAATATTGATAGTCTAAATCATACATTGGCATGGGATACAATAGCACAACCAAAAGTTTAAACCTTACTGTTACAAAGAAATTGGAAAATTTCATCGAGAGAGTAACCCTCACAAAGTCTCATTAAATTCTTCAACTCTCTTAAATTTATCATGATGTAATATCTTCATTGTTTTGGGCAATACATTTAGAGTTTGATACCTTTCGATATGTATGATTTACTGACCTTGTTTAATCTAGTTTTAGGTTTAATCGGGAACACGTCAGAACGTCGAAGTGTCAGAACGTCGAAACTGAGAAACGGTCAAAACGTATACAAAAATGGACAAATCGTATACAGAAAGTGACAGAACGTCGAAAACCTCAAACGGCCAGATCGTCGATGTGTCAGAACGGGAACACGTCAGAACGTCGAAGTGTCAGAACGTCGAAACTGAGAAACGGTCAAAACGTATACAAAAATGGACAAATCGTATACAGAAAGTGACAAAACGTCGAAAATCCCAAACGGCCAGATCGTCGAAGTGACAGAACGTCGAAACTACATCTTAATTTAATTACAAAGGAATTGGTAGGTGGTTTTGTGTGAAGGTGTTTTTGTGCTGATTATTTTTACATGCTTTTCTTTAGTTCACAATTGCTTCTGGTATCCTCAAATCTTGCAACGATAATTTCAGTCATTTTCGGACGTCATACACTGATGAAAATTTGCACAGCGACGTGACTCGGGAGGCAATACAACATTGTATTGTTAATTTCATGTATGTTTATACATTTTAAAAGAATATTTTAATATTTTTTAATATGAACCTCATTATCCTAAAATAAATACTAGCGTGGAGCCCTGCAATGAGATTGTGTTTGAGCTGATGTAGAACCCTTTAGGATCTTGTTCACAAAACATTAAGTTGAGACAATGTATCCGAATACCGAAATAAGTAATATATATATATATATATGTATATATATATATACAGTATATATATATATACGGTAAATATATATATATTTACGGGTCGCTGATGATATAGTCCTGTTTGCTTCAAGTGCAGAAGAACTACAAACCAGAATGGAAGAACTGAGTAACGAGAGTTCGAAAATCGGCCTTAAAATGAACTTAAGTAAAACAAAAGTAATGTACAACCAACATGCTGCAAAGAAGGAAGTGAAGATTAACGGAGAGACAATAGGCATAGTTCATGAGTATGTTTACCTAGGACAGCTTAAAACATCGAATGCAAAGTTGACTGATGAAATAAATAGAAGATGTAAAATGGCGTGGAGTTCTTTTGGAAGACTACACTTTATTTTCAAAATCAAACTTCCAATGTGTCTCAAGCGTAAAGTTTATAATCAATGTGTCTTACCCGTGATGATGTACGGGTGTGAAACTTGGACATTGAATGCGCAAACGACTTATAGATTGAGATTCACACAAAGAGCAATGGAGAAATGCATGCTAGGAGGAACAGGAAGACAAATGAATGGATTCGCGCACAAACAAATGTAGAGGATGTAATCAAGAGTGCGAAGAAGATGAAGTGGAGATGGTCCGATCACATAGCTAGACGAACAGATGGAAGGTGGACGACAAATGTACTACAGTGGATTCCTAGAGAAAACAAACGACCGAGACGACGTCCAAATGTAAGATGGGTAGATGAAATCAAGCGTTTTTCAGGAGCTACATGGATGAAGATAGCGGCAGACCGAGATATGTGGAAAGAAAAGGGGGAGGCCTCCATCCAGCAGTGGATGGAAAACGGCTCAATATATATATATATATATATA
>JAGDQP010076607.1:0-10037 GCA_022664845.1 Lepisma saccharinum
TTTTCTAAAGAATGTATTGGACGTTGAATGGTAACACTGTACACAGTGTTGGGCGTATCCTTCATATGCATGCATGTTGGGTGGCGTAACCATCTCTTGCTTCGTCATCCGCTAAGCAACTAGTGTGAAGTGTCGTGTGGGTCCTCTTCTTCCATGACAGACAGAACGTATGGATACTGCATCAAGTTTTGCCAGAAACTTGGGATAGCCAAGCAGAAACATACGCAAGATTCAACAAGCTTTTGGAAAAGATGCCATGGAGAGTACACAAATAAAACAGTGTTACAATCGGTTCAAAGATGGTCGCATGTGTGGAGAAAATTTAAAATGATTCTGATTGTGTACTTTGACTAACGTGGCGAATACGTACTAGCCGCACGAACAGTTACGAAGGAGTATTATCTTGACGTTCTCTGTCATCTAAGTGATGTAGTTCGTCGCAAGAGATCAGAAAACTGACACTTGCAACAGTCCCTGTTCATTTCTCTCACTTGATTCAATCTTTCGTAGCAAAGAACGGTATTCCTGTTGTTCGCCAAACTTCGTACTCTCTGGGCATGGCTTCTTCTGACTTCTGGATTTTCCCTTAATTTAAATCGACAGCCAGAGGACCCGTTTCGACATCCAAAGGACATCATACACAACACGACGATCGCGTTGACACTGGTTCCAAAAGACGCATTCCAGGAAAGCTTCCAGCAAATGCAGGATCGTTGGGTTAAGTGTGTTGAAGGTCTTATTTCGAATGCGATTAGGGACTAAAACACACCAAATATCTACTTTTATGGCCTAGGATCGCATATTTTTCAGTTGTATATGTTTTAGTGGAAAATTGTGATAATAATGTCGAAACTATTATGAAATTTATACAAATCAAGATATTCAAGATGGTGGTTAATATAGCCACAGCAAAAATTCGTTTTGGTAGTCCATTTTGATGTTACTTTTTCCTATTTTAAGGATAGTTATTAGTCAAGGATTGTTGAATATGGCTCAATTCATTAACATTCAAAGAATAACAACACAAATTATTGTAATTAAAATAATTCATGTCACTTTTCTTTGTATTTTAATCTTTGTATCTGACATCAGACAATGTAGGGCCAGCGGTTCTACTACCATATCAATATGCTTTAGACTCTGTGGCTTCCTGAATTACATCTTCAAGTAGTCATATCTTGGTTTCAAGTTTTCCAAGCATCCTTCCTCTTTGCAGTACTGCCACTGCCTTCTGTTTCGCAATGACAGAAACTGTATCGCAGACAGAGAGTGAACAAAGTACTAGTAGGTATCAAACAGTATCACATTGTTTGGACATAGACAATGCGTTGTAAATAACTTCTCTCTGACTTTTTTGGGGGTTGCCTCTACGAGGATGTTACAAGTCATATTCTATGCGTGTAGTGATGCATGAAGAGAGGAACGTTCATGTAATCACTTATAACTTTTATTGTGAAATTTCAGTATCGCTGTTTTGTTACCTGATGGTAACAAAACGTTTTATATTGTAACGTCTTCCGGTTCAGTGTTTACTAAGGTTTGGGTGGAATCTGATTACAACCCTTGTCATTAGATGCTGGTATATCAGCTGAATGAGTTATATCCCATCCTTCGTTACATACAGCATAACTTGATGGGATGGCACAGGAATGTTGAAAGGCAATTGATAATACCTACTGAATGTTGATCCTGCTCTTACGCTTCTTGTCCCTCCTTTGATTCTTTACTCTATATTTGTCAAATACCAGGTGAACATTGCATGTGATCTTTTGTTTCAGTACAAATGACTTATACAATTGTATGAAGTGAAGAACAGTTGTATTAGATGATCAGTTGCTCACACACACTCAAACACACACACAACAGCACAGCTATCTATTATTATAGCATCTTTGCTATGGTATGCTATCATAAACTTGTCTACTTGCAACAACTGTTCTAGTTTTGATTTACTATTGCTAACTCTGGGAATTCCACACTTATCAAACAAAAATGTGGGAGCATCAGCAAGTTCGTAGGTTCGTTTCACATCAATATTCCTTCTGACATGAGACACATTGTATGCCGGTACACACTGTTTCATTCAGGAATGTTTTCGGTGGAGACGGATTTGTATTCAACCGCTCCACGGAAAGAACTACTCGCAACACTTGTATTACTTATACATATAAAGAAATACTTATACAAATATAATGAAACCTTAGCAAATTCTATAAATATTTTTCATGCTATTTTTGAGGTTAACTAAGAAGCTACGACATATTGTTCAGTAACATTATTGTTGTTTTGTATTGTAGTACATTGGAGTGAATATGTATTATTTATATTTTTCGTCAGCCCCATCCTCCTACGAGCCCCCGAATGAAATATTCTGGAAGAAACACTGCCGTACGTACAAGAATTCTGTGACAATTATACCAACCAGCAGTGCTTTAGAAGCCATCGCTGGAAGTGTTATGAATCTTTTTGAAATTGGATAATGGAAGAGAATTAGTAGTTTTCCTTTGTAAGCACGCAATGCATTCTCACTCAACTCCAAAGTATTTTCACCGATCTCATCTATCAATATTCAATCTCTCGCAACAAAATCTTTCTTGTTATAATATTAACGCTCATTTCTATGTGATCGTCAGTCTTCAAAGAGTCGCTGCATTGAGATAATTTCCTTTAATTTTATTCGGTCAACAGCATTCCTCATTCCCCCTTTACTCCGGTTGTCATTTCATATGCTTGGTTAATTCCACGTTTCGTTCAGGAAGCGGCATGACATAAATATAATTCACTAAACGACTGCAGGCACGGAAACTGAAAGTTATCGCTTGACTACAGATTGATTTAGTGTAAGTCCGATTATTCCCCTTGGCCCATGTCCATAATGCATATATGTGTTTTAATAAACGTATCTGACCAAATAGCATTCCATATTACGAAATATGTTGCAGTTGACTTTGAATCTGCAACTGAATGCGTTTAAAGGACACATTCTTGTTAAAACTATAAATTGCAGTAATGTGTGTTACATGTGCAGTATGCATACGGAATAACAGTGAAAATGTAACCGTACCTTTCGGTGCGTTACAGGACAATAGCGTGTATAAGAGATTTTGACACAACCGTGTAAAGTGCGGAAAAGGCATGATGAAAATTTTTCATTATTTTCCAAGTCATTTTGCATCAGAAACTCCCCTTTTACGAACGATTCCTCGCTGCGCAGTTCACATCAACGACACAATGCACTATTGTATGTGAGCAGCGAAAAAAGAAGAAAGAGAAACAAACGTTCAAGGGTAGTAGAGCATCTAGACACCTCTCTGTGGCGAAAATGCGGATACAGGTGACAGCTATCCTCCACATTCACACACAAATACGCAGATATTCACTGCTTTTGCATTTTGGAAGATGCACCCTTTGGTCCTGATGATGATGTCAGCGTCGCAGCCAGAAAATCGTACAATGATTTGATGGGATAAAAATGCGAACTGGATTCTCATAACCATATATGTACAGTTACTTATAAAAGTAAATGGAGGTTGGATGTATAAGAAATAGAAGTGATTTCCGCCATGAGAGTTGTTTCATTGTACGCCTAATAGTTAGACAACCAACATGACAGTACAAATATGCGCGAAAATATGGAAGGCCAGGATATTTCTCCATTTGGAGGAAGAAATATTTAGTACGTGAGCATCGCTTAGAGAACACGAGATAGATAGACAGAAATCCCATTCTTGTCTTGTTCAAACACACATACAGGGAGAGAGAGAGAGAGAGAGAGAAAGAGAGAGAGAAAGAAAGTAAGAAGTCGGGGAGCGAAAGGAGAGAGGTGAAAACAAGGAAAGAGGGAAAGAAAAATGGTACAAAACATGGAAATAAATGAAATTTTCTCGCTTATGAATTCATAGTCTGCATCGCTCTGCCCCTGCCTCCACCTCTCTATGTCTTGTGTTTTTCTCCCTTTATGGGATAAATCTCTTTCAGGAGTAATCGCGAACATCATTTACAACGTTTAATTCCTTGAAGAAAATAATTGGAAATCTTGGCGGATAATCGAACCAACGACTTTCTGTACATAAGTCTGACATGCTGATTACATTGCTGTTTATATCATCTACATGTAATAAATTCAATAACATTATGTAACAAAATGTATCCCTTTTCTGCTTGATTGGCATTTTCAATAACATTTAGTCCTTTAGTAGGAAACAGACTAATAAGAAAGGGATAAAAACAATGAAAAGACAAGATAATCCTACTTGGTTTACTTCAAAGATAATTAAACTCTTAAAGGTGAAGGAATATCACAGGAAACGTTGTCAAAAAAGTCAATACCATTTGCACATGTTTAAGGAAATTCGTAGTAAGGTAAAAATTGATTAACACTGCTTATAAAAAAACATTAATGATATTGAAAATAGTGTAAAGGATGATATCAAGAAATTTTGGTCTTATGTGAAGAATAAAAGAAATTGTCAATACAGTACTGATATAATGACATAAAAAGAACACATGTATTTTAGATGTATCAAATGCATTTGCCACTTATTTTGGTTCAGTGTATGATAATTGTTCAACCAATATTTGTTTACATAATTTACTGAATTTGAAGGTAACGCATTCTTTGTCCATTATTTCATTCACAGAAACAGAATGTTTAAAGGCAGTTAAAGAAACGAAACCCAAAAGAGCTAGCGGACCCGATGAGGTACCGCCATATGTTTATAAAGCGGGTGCTGAGTTATTATTTAAATCATTGGGTGCTATTTTCAACTTGATACTAAGTTCCAATAACTTTCCAACTAATTGGAAGAGAGGAAAGGTTTGTCCTATATTCAAGTCTGGAAGTCAAACTGAAATTTCCAATTATAGATCTGTTTCCCTAATTAGCTCTCCTGCTAAAGTCTTTGAACATTTACTGTATAATAAAATATTCAACCATATTCAACCTTATTTATATTCATTTCAATATGGATTTATATCAGGGAGATCAACAACGTCTAATTTGGTCTGTTATACTCAAGATGTAATGGATGCAATAGCTAAAGTAAAATGGTAGAGACTGTATATTTTGACTTTGCCAAAGCGTTCGACAAGATTAATCACGGTATATTAATCAATAAGTTGTCTAGTTTTGCGTTGTCTAATAATTTACTTAAACTTATCCTATCGTATTTATCTGATGTCTATGTTGTCTATAAGCATGAGAATTCTTTTGTCTATCATTCTAACTCAGGAGTGCCACAGGGATCGAAATTAGGACCTTTAATCTTTATAATTTATGTTAAAGACTTGCCTGATGCACTTAAATATACTAATTGTTTAATGTTCGCTGATGACCTTAAGATATATAAAGCAATAGACAATGAGTTCGATAAAAAATTATTACAAAAAGATATCGATGATTGCTTTACTTGGAGCGTATCCAATAATTTACCTTTTAATCTGAATAAGTGCTTTACTATAACCTATTCTAGAAATAAATGTACCCAAAGTTACAATTATACAATAAATGGAAACAATTCAATAAGGAAAAACGAAATTAAAGACTTAGGAATCACTTTTGATAAAAAGTGAAATATATACCGCAGTTACAGTTGTAGTTGTATATTTCTTGATTTGCCAGCTAACTCATATATCGAACATGGACTCTTTACTACAATGATCTCGGGGTATTACTCTTTAGTTCTTCCGGATGACGTCATATACTTTATTAAGATGCCTACTTGTAGGGAACCCAGGCTTTCGCACATGGGTGAGGCGAAACTTAATATTACTTTATAAGTCTTGGCCTAGTGTAGAAATGCTACACTAGCAAAACCAGTAACTGTTTGCCGTATAAATAAAATATAGGTAATGAGAAGATGTATTTATTGCATTTCAGTGGAATACTAAAATGATTTTTTTTTAGTAAGTTCTCTGTGAGTTTCTTACATGTCTTTACCCTGCAAACAACTTAATCATACACTATTTACAATCTACTTCTTCACTTAAAAGAGTGACAACATACTTTAAGTGATAAGTTGGGTAGAACAATTATTTACCAGGTTTGTTTCTATTAACATTTTCCATTCATTAAATATTGTTTCCTAATTCAGAGTTGTTCATAATTTTATAATGCATTTTTGTCTGCCATCTATTTATCAACATTTACATTTAACCATAGCTGCATTCGCAAACATCAGACTGCTTCGCCTTTGTTGTGCAACTTTCATATGCATTACGAACGTGTACAAACGTGGAATGAAGCCCTCATTCATTAAGTAACACACATTAATTAACAATATAATTGCTTACATAATTACAGGTAATATCCAAAATAAGTCGTATAATAGTTTGTACAATATGATGTAGCCGATGTGCATAGAATGGCATTACTGTAGTAGATGTACATTACTTGGCTTTAGTGCACAGGGTAATTATTTCGTTTACCTACCAACAGATATTTTATAACATAATTCCGTATTAACTTCTGTTTGATAGTAACAGCTTATATATTGGTCTAACCAAACCAAACCTAATTTAACCTACACTTCCATTTAAACTAACTGCACGTAACAAACTCAATTGAGGCTAACCTAACGTAATCTAACCTAACAAAGCTAAGCCAAGCTAAGCATAGCTTTGGCTTGCTGTATCAAAAGTTATATTTTTCTCTAATCAAAAATATATAATAAATGAAGCACATAAACTTTTGGGTTTCACAATAAGAAATAGAAAAGAGTTTAATAATATCGATGTTACAATCTTAATGTTCAATGCATTCATAAGGAGCAAACTTGAATACAATAATGTTGTATGGTTTCCCAATTATAAATCACATATAAAAAGTATTGAAAGGGTTCAAAGCGAATTCTTGAAGTATTTGTTTTATAAAAAATATAGAAGATCAGCATATAAGGAAAGAATATCTTAGAAAACTTTACAGGGTGAGTTCGATATAAACTTTAAACAGCAGGAAGCTTTTGTTTGTGCATACGTTTTTGTATAAGTTAATAAATTTTAGAGTCGATTGTCCACGTTTTCTCCAAGACTTAAACCTTAATGTAAAATAGTAAACCTTAGGAAGAGACAACCGTTTTACATACATAATTGCAAAAACAATTTACATAGAAACTCACCAATAATAAAGATGTGCTATGAACACAACTTGTTAGTAGAAAAGAGCTATGAAATTGATTTCACTATGAATTACAATAAATTTAAGAAAATAATTCTACTTTATTTCAAAGAAAATTAGACCGAGAAAATTGTTTTCTGTTTTTAATGTGGCAGAAGAGCGTCACTGTTTTCTTAAGTTAATATACATTGTCAGTAATACCAGTTTGTGCGCATTAGTTATAGCACGTGACTGTACAAAATATTGAAATGGAAGTATTCATTTTTTCACTACTCTTCCTCTTTATGTAGCTTTTTTTTTTAGTTTTCTAATTGCATTCGTGTCTAATAGTGGTATGTAGATTTGTATTGTAATTGTGTTTTGTATTTGTGTCTAATATTTTAATCTTGTAATACTGAGTTTATCTTTTTGTATATCTATATTATTTTTAATACATTTTATCTATCATCCATTGTTATTAGAGTATACACTCTGTTATGGGCGAGTCTATGTAATTGAATAAATAAATATTATTAATAACTATTTGTTTCCTGTGAATTAACAGAATCAATGTCTCTATCTTTAAGCAACATATGTAATGTTCGTGCAACAAACCAATTAACAAATTTATTCTTAGTAGGAGGACAATAACGGAAATCAGGCCTGTAAATAAGTTGTTCTGGGTCGAAAGTTGTGGCCATCGTTCTACAAATACGAGACAGAACATGGAGAAAATACTTCCACCCCACACCACTATTTCTACACTGCTTTAATCTGTGTGAGAGAGTATCCACACAATCACACTATAGATTTTTTAAATAAGTTATTTTGAGTTTCGAAAATCTTACATTTTAATTGATATATAATATCATGTAACTATGGAAAACGTTCTAATTGATTAATATTTGTCTATATTGTCGGCCAATTCCAATGTGGATCTTTATTTGTAATTTCACTTCCACAACTATACCTAGAAACAAATAATTGTTTATAAATTTGTTTTAACACTAGTATTTTGGAGGATATTTTTGTCAATTGAGCCATGAGTTATTTCAAGAAGAGGTTTAAATAGATATGGTACGTATTTGCGCCATTGATTTATGTTTAATGGTGTTGTTAAGTCGATTCGACCCGTCCTGATAAGACTATAAATATAGCTGATCTCTTTTTCAAAATCTGTTTAATAGTATCTTGCCAAATTATACCTATGATTTAAATATTACCCACCAATGTGACCATGTGTTTATATTCTGGTTCACTATTCGGTTGGAATACTAATAGTTGTGTTTTATTTTGATTCAATTTGATGCCAGCATGTTTAAAACTATCGATAACGTTCATGCATGTTTGAAGTTATGTAGGAGAGGACACTAAGACAGCATAATCGTCGACGTAGTTAATTAATTTAAGATGTGTGGTACCTATCGGGTATCCCATGACTGTAGCTTGTAAAGCGTTGGTCATAACACTTATATTTATGGCAAATAAGAAACAACTTAAATAGAATCCTTAGGACACACCGCATTCTAATCGTATTCCAGTTATTAGTTGGCCATTGACCTGTAAAGTTTCCGGTTAGACAATAAAGTATTAATAATCTTAATGAAATTGGTAGGAATGTCTAGTCTTTCCATTACAACACTTACATGGGAGTGATCAAGAAGATCGAAAGCATTGCCGAGGTCAACACTAAAAAGCCCCAAGATGCAAAGTTTCTCGTATTTGGGCAAGATTATATTGAAGGGTACAGGGTCCCTGAACACCTCCCTGCTGTGAATTTAAGACCTGGGAGATTACCGGAGTACATCTTAGGAAAAGTAGTTTAGTAATCGTTGTATAGTGATATAAGTCGATATTTATTCTTTGGTGTTACTTTTTTTCGATCACTATGCCGATAGAATCGGGCAAAGGTATTTTCGATATTATGGTTTAACCAAATATCGTTATAAACATTAGTTAAGATTTTAACTAGTTTACTATGAAAGTGTTAATAAAAGACGGCTGACAGACCATCGAAGCCGCCAGTAGATGCTGTGTTTTGTCTTTGTATTGAAGCATGAAGATTAGAAATCGGGGCATTGAGGTATTTTATTTGATCGGAAATTAATATACTTTATTGTTTAACACGTATAATGTCTTTGTTTACAACTGTTTTTCATTTCGTAAATATCTCTGTGTAATGGTTTCCGATAGCACTATATACTTGTGTGTTGGAATATGTTATAGTATCGGTACTAGTAAAGGTATTAATGCATATGTTTTGCCCCAATTTACGTTCAGCTGTAATATATTGCTTGGTTGGAATTTCATGTACACCTAATTTCATTAATTTACTGCCTATTATAAAACCTTGGTTTTTAATAGATTGATATTTGCATAACAAACATTGTATATTTCGAACTTTACTTATATTTTCAGGTATAGTATATAAAGTTTCTTGATATTCGTTCAATAATTGAGACATATAATGTGGACCGATTTCTGTCGAAAATATTCTTAAAGAAAAATGTTTTGCGGGGGGAAAACGTTATCGCCGTGTTAAAGGAACATACAGAGTCATTTTATGTTCCACTATTCCACTGACTATATAAGAAAACAGAAAATAAACATACCTGTTTATGTTTTTGGGACCAAGCTCTATCAGATTTTTAGTCACCTTCACTTTCAGATGGAACTGTTTTAGAACGTGTGGTTCTCTGGCAGGATGCAGGCTGGCTTTGACTGTCTTTATGCTTTTTACTGGCAGAGACGTGGTGGGCGAAAAGGGTCTTTATTTTTTCTCGCTCTTCTCTTCCTAGTCGATTCTTGGCCAAAGGTTTTTTTTTTCAAAGAACTGCACTCAGAATCACTTTCGTTAACACTTAGCACAGGACCATTTTCACTTAGTACTATTTCACAAAATTTCTGGAGAGATGGAGCCGTGTTCTCTTTTAATTTATAATTC
>JAGDQP010076611.1:0-10037 GCA_022664845.1 Lepisma saccharinum
TTGAACTAGTGTTGGATTAGTTTAAACATAATTAAATATTGTAATAGTATTAAAGGACATTTAGACGTAAAAAACAGTGTTAATTCTGCTCTCAGATTGGATTCTATTTATTACATACTCTATTTCCAGAATATTAGATTTTCAAAATCCTATTTGAGTTTTATATTTCTGAAAAATATATTTTTCTAAAGAGTAAGTCGATACTTCAATTCATACAAAAATATGATATACATTTCGTACTACTATGCCGAAATTATTGTTAAACGAGTGATTTTCTTTATCAACTACCCATGTTCAGCTCAACACATGGCTTTAGTATGTCATCAATATTTTTTCACTTTGATAACTTTTTTTAAAATTTAGAGTAACTTCAAAACATGTTCACGTCCTTTAACGCAATTTGTTTTAAAGTCTACACCTCATTATAATACAAATTGTAATTATTTTTGTTATGACAAATGAGGTGTTCCCCTTTTTTTGTGTGTGTGTTGTTTTATTTTAATCGAGCAAGTTATGTACTGGCAGGGAGGTGGTTTGAGTGTATCATTATATAGAGGGCTCAGAGATACTTGCAAGAAAAAACGCTTTAAAATATATTATTTTAGTCATCCTGGACTTCTTTGAAATTAAAACTTACTACCGATTTAGTTAAAATGAATAGTGCTTTTTCCTTATTAAATTCTTAACCAAGATTTTCTTTAGTCACATTTTTAATATTCTCCCCGTCTTCAAGGAAAAACGATACAGAGAATATGAACTTATGAAAACTTTATGATTTAAAAAACAGATCGGTTTTCCTAAGTCAAATTAATTTTGAAATCAGATTATAATGTTTAATTATTAACTCACCCGAGAGGGTTTTCTTGTACGTATTAACTTAAAAGATGAAATGAAAATGACCATGTGATTTCAAAATTAAAAGATGTGGAAAGGCAAGTAAAACATGAAAGAGGAACTAGATTGCAAAAAAATTGACTTACTATGTGAAGACTCAACAAGTACAGATATAAAACATATCATTTTTGTGTGCATGATAGAAATAATGTGTATTATCATACCAACATGATTAAATATATATAAATTTAAATATTCTTTATGCATGGGCAATTTGTGTCCTAATGAACATGAAATCGGGACGAAAGACAACGGGCCGCAAATCGGGGCAGCTCTATTAGAATAAAGACGACTGGCAACCCTGAGATAAACATTAAATGCTCGCAAAATAAATTACGAAAATCCAGTTTACGGTAAACATAGTCAAATAGCTTTAGTCTTAACTACTGTAATATTATTTAACATATTCTAAACTATATTTAACCAGCTCAAACCGCAATCTAACGAGTATAAATCCTGAACGTAAAAAAACATATCTAATAGAACCAAAGAGTTTGATTAAAAGTGGGTACGTTCATGATGATTTGGAAACGCAGTAGGGAAATAGAGAAGCCTTGCTGTATTTTGCAGTAGCCACAAACCCTCAGGCACGATAATCGTCATCAAGCACCAATCGTCATCAAGCACCCTTGCGTTGTCTCGATAATACTGTTTTGAAGGCAATAAACTTCAGCGGTACATTATCGGGCTGAAACTTGCAAGAAATATTAAAGTAATATGACGCACAGCAGGATCCCAGTATTTCTATAATTCTTAATATTATGATTTTAATTCTTATGGCAATATTAGTGGGTTAGAGAACCTTTCTAACCAACTAAAAATTTAACTAATTCCTCATTAGAAGAAATTGACTTTTTTCCACGCTTGATTGATGTTCCGATTCTTTCAAACGTATTTTTCTAGAAACATTTTGTAATTCGAAAGAGGAAAAGAAACAATATCGCAGAAATGGTTTCTCTTGTATAAGGCTAAGTTACAGAAAGCAAGCTGTTTCACTGTTCCAGTGTGATAAATCGCGATCATTCCATTGGAGACGTCGAGTTGATTCACGCTAGTTTAAAACCCGGGGACGACCATTCTAATTTCTGTATTTCAGATTTTTTTTTTGCTACGAGACGAGTGGCTTGTTGAAGAACATATTTATCTAGACGTGAATGATTTAGGTCAAAGCTTCTAATTCAGTTAGAAATATCTTGGTCAAAATAGCTAAAATTATTGTTCGTATCGACCCCATTCGCCTCTCCAATTATGATAATATCTTAAATATTTAATACAATACACCTATTAATAGAATGAGACTAACGAACTGAATTCTCTTCCAGTATATACATTTAAAAATATAAGTATCGCTACGCAAAATGTCGAATGCTAATTTTAGGGTCATGCCGATTTACGCAATAATCAATTTTCACGTAGCTAATTCGGGGCACTGTGCACATGTACCACAGCCAGGCATCAGCAGCGAGCATCAATTTGCACGATTAAGATTCTCTTGAAAAATTGCGGCGAGACTTTTCCAACAACACCTCACGCACTTCTCTAACCTTAGTAAATCCTGAGTTGAAAGCTTTTTTTTACAGGCGGACGGACAACTTGGTTTCATAAGACTTCACAACATGGAATGCTGAAGCCTATAGAAAGTGAAATTGTTCGTGTTCGTGTTAGAAAATTCTAGAATATATCATTCCACGATAAATCCATTACAATAAACTAATTATAGTGAATTAACATATTTCTACATCCGTGAACACTAAAATGAATAAAAGTGTAAATATCTATATTCGTTGCTTGTGTGTGCTGGTTATCTATATTTTAGCGGACAATGCAATGTTTGGGATTAAATGAAATAAAGAACAGCGATCTAACTATGAAAATATCCTGAGTTAAATCTAAGGAATGCTTGTAAGACAGTTCATCAGATGCAGCAATAAACAAGCAGATTCTCTTTGCGCAGACACCAGTTTCTAGTTAACTATAGTTTCTTATTAGCATTCTTCAGAAGTCACAACAATCGACGCTAAATATATTCAAACTAATTAGTAAGAAAGTAAACTACAGGAAATATGTTTTAGTTCAAACATACCATTTAAATGAAAATTACCTCAACGGTTTGGTCATTCGAAAATAAAATAGCAGTGTTTCCCAAAGGAGGCTAAACTCATAGATAGATCAACATGAATGTTAGCGGAACATTCACAATAGCAATTATTGCATTTTACTGTAACTAAACTACGGTATTAGATTTTGTCTCAATTTAGAAAACATCATGTTGCTTATCTTAACAAGAACAGATGTTAAGAGCGCTATGGTAGTTTGACACAATATACTTCGCTAACATATAAGTGTACTGAGACTGTATATTAAAGAAAATTAATTTATTGTTTCTTTGCATAACTTTGTCGACAATAATATTAATTTTCTGATACTCTATTTAACCAAATAAAAGCGTTAATCCCACAGGAGATGAAAATGCTTAAAAAAGTAATGGATAAAATTTAAATTAAATATCTTTCTATATATAAATTGATATAAGAAACATTTCAAGCTATTTTAATTATGACATTTAAAATATTCCTTGCATTTTGATAAGTATAACAAATATACACGCAAAAATTCCACATAATTTACCATGAATTTACTAAATGGCGCCATATTGCAACAATATAATATGTGCTACTAGCCGCTGTGACCGCTCGTTGGTGCGGGTTGAGTAAAATACGTTGGAAACACTAATAGTCGTACTGCTGCTACTACTACTACTAATGCTAAAACTTGTACTGCAACCGCTACTACTGCCAATACCACTACTACCATTATTACTACAACTACTAATGCTACTGTAATTACTATATCTACAACATTAAATTCTTAACAACATCACATAATCTGTTTTCAAAAATTAAATATAAATATTTTAAATTTACAACAATCCAAATTTCAACTTAAACAATTTATATTTTTGATTGCTCTTTTAACTCAAAAATGGAAACAATGTATTTCGCATATAGCACAGTTACAGTCTAGGAATATGCTACAAATATCCCCGTGGGGATAATGGAATATCCCAAGCGTATTCTGCGGTATTCTTGGTGCATGCATACAATATTCAACGAATATCTTAATGTCTCGAATGAGCGGATATCCTAAAGATATTTCGGGGGATATCCCAAGTACGAATATGTCGAGGACAATTATTCTTTGTTGAATATTCTCAGATTATTTTAAAAATATTCCTGGGCTGATATAATCTAGATCGGAAATGTGATATCAGGACTTTAAGATTTGGAGGAGACCTTACGCATATTGTGGCATGTGCAGTGCTCGATTTGTAGTGGGAGATGATAGGGATTTCCCCGTCTCCGCAAACATCATCCCTGGCTATGTTTACAGATATATACTTCTAGCCTGGGATCTTGCAAAGCCCCAAAATACCGCATAATACATCTCTCACTAATTCTCCCTCTATACGCAAATTGTACACTTCGCATAAAAAAACAGCGACAACGAACGCCGTGTAGCTAGGCAACTAAAATGGCACCTTCTTATTCCATAATCGTGTCCGGTAAACTGACACCCTCTCTCTCCTTCCTTCGTCTCGTCCATTCTAAAATCAGCAAAACTCATGAGCAAGTTTCTTTTTAAATATACATGTATTAGTATCGATAAAACGAAAGAATAAAAGCGAGACGAATCAATATACATAAGTTGATGCAGGGAGAAATTTAAACACACAATGAAACATTGAAACCGATGGATGTCTGTTAGACAGATGTAGAGATATGAGAGAAACAGAGAGAGAGTGAAAAAGGGAGAGGGAGGGAGAAGACGACGAAGAAGAAGAAATAAATATAAAAATATGGAATTTAAACGTATTAAAAACATTAAGTTCAGTTCCCACACTACAAAGTTCAGTTTCAACAAATCTAACAGCAAGATAGAAGTGACTTTTAGAATTTATATTTGTTCATGGCTATTCGAATACATAAAGGATGCTTAAAAAATCATTAAGTCATCACTTTCAAAATGGAGACCAAACTTGGTGGTCAGATTAAATACCCATGATTTCCACTGAAACTTCAGAGTTTTGAGACAAATTTAGGATAATGTCAAAAGTGTAACACACATGCTTTTTTCGCGAGGAGTTCGTTCGAAAATTCGATGAGGTTTATTTAACATACTGGTTCGGAATACTTTGTAGTCAGGGATTCCACCAGTATTTTCAGATTGAGGGTGTAAAGTAAAAATTGGGAGGGTGGTGTAGAGTTTTGCACGATGTTTATCAACTTTTGTGCGCAAAAAAGTTAAAGTTGGGCGTAGTCTCGAGGATTTGGGCTGACACCCCCCACAGGGGTCGGGGTCTGGCGAAATCACTGATTTTAACAAACCTAGTAGGTACGGTAGGCCACACCTTCTATTCCAGATTACGAATGCAAATTGAACATAAAAAGAAAATGAACAAATTATACTTTTTCTGCTTAATTTCTATCAGAAAGACCTAAGATTATAAATTCAAACTGTATGAAAATGAAAAGTTATAAATGTTCAAAAGCAAAATTAGCATGTTCTTTATAGGCACAGTAAACCTTACATTTTCCATATTGCAAGGGTGAAAAAAGAAACACATGCATTAGTATGTTGATAAACTAGAGGATGGAAACGAATATAGAGCCAAACTAATATAAAAGAATTCTTCTTTTGAAATAGCCAAAGAAGGGAATAATTTTCTACTCATGTCTTAAAATCTATCTGTTCTGGACATGGCACTGTATATTTCATCTATTGCGAATATAACGTTCTAATAAATACAACACTAAAGAACTTTTTTTTAACAATTCGCACAGATGGAATGAACGGTCCCTGTTTGTGGGTGTCAGCCGCAAATCTTCAAACCTATCGCAATGTTAACATTTTATGGTCAAAAGTTGATAGATACAGTGCACAACTACCTACAACCTCCCAATGTTGACTTTACACCCCTCCAATATGAAAATGTTGGCGGAATCCCTAATTACAATGTATTCCGAAACAGGACGTTCAATGAACCCCACCGAATTTGCAAGCGAACCCGGCGCAAACAAAGCATGTATTATCCTAGATGTGTGTCACACTTTTGATATTATCCTAGATGTGTCTCAAAACTCTACAGTTCCCCTGGAAATCATGACTATTTAATTTGACCATCAACTTTGGTTACCATTTTAAAAGTAACTAAATACATTTTCAAGCACCCGTCTATATATTGGAATTGCTCTGAAAAAATATAAAATCCAAAGATCACTTCTATCTTGCTTTTGGATTTGTGAGAACTGAACTTTATAATGTTATGTTCATTTTTACTACGTTTAAATTCCATATTTTATCTGCACTCCCTCCTTCTCTTTTTCTTCTTCTTCTTCTTCTCTCTCTCATTTCTCTGCCTCTGTCTAATAAGCATCCATCGGTTTCAATGTTTCAATTTCTCCCTCCATCAACTTATGTAATATAGATTCGTCTCGCTTTTATTCTTTCATTTTTTCGACACTAATATATGTATGTTTAAAAAAAACGTAGTCATGATGTTTGCTGATTTTAGTATGGGCGCGGTGAAAGAAGGAGAAAGATGGAGGGTTCTATTTACCAGTCAGGATTATGTCATAAGAATATGCCATTTTGGTTGCCTAGCTGCAAGGCGTTCCGTCGCAATATTTTTTACGCGAAGTGTGCAAATCGAACACTGGATATGTGGTTCATTTCATTGTTATAAACAATGAAATTACTGTTTTTATTAATTAGATGACCGTAATCCGATGCCCTAAAATATATATTTCTTATTCGCCTGGACCCAAGGAACGCGACGCAAAAGTTAGTGGAAAACAATGTGCGCTGTAGATTTGTATCTTGTTCAAACAAACACACAGCTGGTCATACTACATTTTTTTATTATATACTAAAGATTAACGCTTCCTACATAAATGTTGGCATAATTAGACACTATGTTTCCATGACACTTTTTTTTCTTCACTTGCATTTGAAATTATTGAAGCTGTATATTAATTTCTGACAATCTAGTTACTGGTGCTAAGGGGTAATTTTTACATTAGTGACTTCTGATTTCCACATGTTCCATCCAGATACGTATCTAAAAGTAGTTTTGAGAGTAGTTCACGGACTTCCGGAGACTGATCCAAAGTCTGTGTGAAAACGCCATTTATATTAAAAATATTTTGAGGAGCACGACGACAAAGTACATCTTCCCTGGGAAGGCCAATCCCCAGACTTATCGAACAAATCTCGCCAGTTTCAGAGTAATGAGTGTGAACAACATTGCCATCTTCTGTATTCTTCTAGCAGATGGAGAACGTGCTGCTGCAAGAATGGTGCAATATTCTTAGAGATCAAATAGAGGGTATACGCGGGCAGGCACGTACCGAGAAATTGATTATGAGAGGTATCCTTGGACTTCCGGGGGAATCCAAGGTGTGTCTGGACTACAAATGTATTATATAAAGTTTATATATATAATTACGTCTAAAACTATACTAATTTTGCCTAAATCTATGAGTTTTTGGTAGGGGAGGGTCCGGGCCCCTTCCTAAATATTTGACTGTACGCGGGTATAAGACTTATACCCACCTCATTTTTAGACATCACCGTGTACCCATCTAAACTTTATGAAATACGCAGGTATATGGTATAGTAAGAGAAACTTTCCTTAAATATTTAACATTACATCCCTGAATATTCGTCTGGGGACTGTTGTGGTTTTATATAAATGCATTTCGCGGAGAACAGAAGCTGTTCTAGGTGGAAACGGAGCCCCAACGCATGATCAATAATGCCAGAGTACAAATTTCAGATGTGTTTGTTTGTATTTTTTGTCGAATGCTTGTGTATATAAAAAAAGAATAGTCAGACACCTAGAAGAATGAACACAATGAAACGCCATTTTCTATTAACTAATTTAAACTACTTCCTCAAAATTACGTTACAAAGTTCCTTCAAACAACCCTTTTATAGTCCAAACAATCAGTCAAGACGGGGAAGATTGGCGTGTAAAGGAATGACACGTTAAATCCTTTCAGATAACTGAAATATAGTCACTTGCCCAAGAAAGTAACTAAGCTTTGCCCCCATGGTTATGTATTTATCTTGATATGCACCCACTAAATATACGAGCACTTATTTGATGTATGAAACAAATAAACACCTGAAGATGGCGACGCTTCTTTTAATTCTATTGTTAATGAAGTGGTCTATTTAACCAAATAAAAAGCCAACGCCAAGGAGAGCATATGCCCCCTCTTGTCCATACGAGCCGGCGCCCATGGTTGTAGGTACCATCTCACCACTTTCCTGTTATGACATGAAAAACATCAGTTAGGTCAGGATGGTCGGCCACTTGAATCGAACCCAGGACCAATCGAATGTGAAGCCAAGAGAGAGAGAGTAAACCTTGTGGTAATATTTTAAAAAGAAAATAGGAGACAGATTCTTCCAACAAAAAAAAAATAATATTGTGAGTGTATTTCAGATCTTTGCCTGCGTTCTCTGCTTATCAATTGCAAGTGTTTTTCTAATTTTCTGTTAATTGCCCTTGGTTGAAATAATTCTTTAAGATAGATACAGGCGACAAGTGCTTTAGACCACTAACGCATAGAGACATGAGGCTGGCGACTGGTATCATGATGGTCTCTCTTATTTTTGCTTTTCTTTCCTTCTTCATTTCTGTTCTTCTTCTAGTCAAAAGAACGGAATTTCACGTTTCTATCCCGTTTACAGCCGTAACCATACCCCCAACTGCGCTGGCCAACATTGACCACCGGCAGGGGAGTGGAAGGAACAGGAGGGGTGTTATTTGCTTTGAGGATATTACAGCAACAACTCGAACTGCTGCTAAAAGGAAGAGACACTTCGAACGCCAAGGAGGAAGGATGCCTTTGATTTGTCAAAGTCACTGACCCATCACGACTCTAAATAAGCATTCAATCAAATTATATTTAAGTACATTTGTACAGAGCACAATGATTTCGGAAATGTCAACATTAATTTAAATATATCGTATAAAAGTGAACAAGGTTATATGATTTGTTTTTCAATTTACTGAAATATAACTTTTAAACACTTTTGAAACAACTTCGGAACAAATCCTATTTAGAGCAAGCACTACAAATTTAAACACATTTTGAAACACTATAATGGTAACTAACGTATGCAAAATTACCCTTGAGCAAACTAAATATAATAATCTAACAAAACTAAAGCAGAAGACTGAAAATATATGAAGTTGAATCCAAGTCTTTGATTAGAAAAAGCACTGTCTATCAGGGGTCGTGAAACTGGTAAGGACCCTTAGTATTCACAATTTATTTCCTTATTCTCCATTGTTGAAAGAATTCGAAACGTCTCAAGCTACATTGTTAGTTGCTAGTGACCGAAACTTCAGATCCCACAACTAGAATCCGTTCCCAGTGGGTAAAGTCGCTGAAGTTGAAAGTGTTTTCCAGAGTTAAAATCCCAAAACAGGTACTTCACCTAAGGAACTGTCCCCAATTATTTGCTTCCTCGCCCCAGGAATAGATTCCTGAGGGACGTTAGTTACCCTATCTTCTTGTTAGACGTATGCAAATACAAACGTGGTCAAAAT
Source organism: Lepisma saccharinum (assembly GCA_022664845.1). Lineage (NCBI taxonomy): Eukaryota > Metazoa > Arthropoda > Insecta > Zygentoma > Lepismatidae > Lepisma > Lepisma saccharinum. The sequence goes on from JAGDQP010076611.1 coordinate 9,518, forward strand.
AGCAACAAAATTTTTCCCTGTAGATCATTATCTCCCCGAATTACAAGGTTTGTCATCCCTGTTATATAACAAACCTTAAGGAATTCTATAGGACTACTTCACTGAAATCACTTCCATTACGTTCATATATAAAAACTGAAATTCTTGTAAGCAAGGAAATCAAAATTTAGATTTCAAGTGACGAAAGATTGAGTAATAAAATGAACGTCAAGTAACATTTATAATTAAAGTCTAGCGTAGATCATCCTATATAATCAATCTATTACAATAAACTAATAAAACAGTCTTAATAGATGCAACCTCCATCCAAACTAAAATGAACAAGGTCCCATAATATTTTATAGATGTTGTCATTTTACTCGTTATGATTATTTACATTATCGTGTAATGAAGAATTTCTTAGGAAATATAAAGAAACCCAGATATCTAAATATTAAAATAAGCTGAATGTAAAATGAAAATTATAAATAGAGAGCAACTTTGTAAACGCGTTCCTCAGTTATAACTTTCCATTGACACG
>JAGDQP010076612.1:0-10037 GCA_022664845.1 Lepisma saccharinum
GTCTGATTATCAAGGTCTTCGAAAGCAAATCTGAATTTGAATTTTTGAAAATTCTTTAGATAATTTTGGCCTTAGCCAAATGTATGATGCTGGGAGAATGCAGAACAGAAGGTTTACCTAGCAAAACTTTTCTTCGATAGCAATTCTTGCACATAAATTATCTATTAATGCTTGTTCACACATGCTATTTCTGTTTTCTTCGACATCCAACACAAGATTTGATAACAGTGCTATTACTCACCGTTTTAAATTTGTCTGAATTATTGAAAGTCCTAGGATTTTGGACTTTGGCCCGTCACGATTCGCCCTTTAGCTGTTAGAATCCACACTCATGCCTCTGCCCGGACTCGAACCCGGGACCTTCGAGCCGATGGCCTACCGCCGGAGACCACTCGGCCACCCGGCCGGCACTACAAACATTGAGTATGTTAATTAAACACTTTTCGGTGTCCCGAGAAGACCACCAAATTTTTTGTTAACACCGTTTGTTGTGTGATTTTGGTTTTTCAACACTATGATAGAACTAATATTGTGTTGAATCAGCATTAGAAGCACATCCATTGTGTTAAATCACCGAAATCAACAACATTTAATTGTGTTGATTTAACACAAACATATGATGGTTGCCCTGGGACACCAAAAAGTGTTAATACAGCTACTAGAAGGAGAAAACTCTTTAACTAACCAGAAAATGCTGTTTAATAAAATTGTACACCCATAAATTAATTTTATCTTAAGAAAATAGTAAACTGTAGTCTAATAAACGTTCTGTAATCGTATGTAATAAATAACTTGCTTTTCTTCAGGAGATTCATCTGTAAATTTCTCCCATATTTGTGACAGTAACGCACACACACACAAGCGTAGCCTAGTCGGTAGCGCGATAGACTTCAGTGCGAGCGGTCCCGGGTTCGATTCCCGGTGGGAGCTCAAAAATTTCGGTGTTGACCCAGCATCGTGAGGACAATTGGGGAGCTGCTGTGAATAAAAGACAGTGGCGATCACAGTGAGAGCTTCGGCTCTCCTCTCCCAACCCGTCTGGTCAGCGTGGGAGCAGTAGACCAACTCCTGCCTTCGGGGAGAGGCCTCATTTACTAGTGAATTGAATATGCCTGTGATTTATTATTATTATTATTATTATATCGTGATACAATTGGGGAGCTGCTATGAATAAAAGATAGTGACGATCAAAGTGAGAGCTTAGGCTTTCTTCTCCCAACCCGACTGGCCAGCGTGGGAGTAGTAGGCCAACTCCTCCCTCTGGGGAGAGGCCTCATCCAGTAGTAGATTGAATATGGCTGTGATTCATATATTATATATGTATGGGAACCACCACCACCCCACACACACATGTTGTCCCCCGCTTGGGAAAATTCCTGGAGACGCCCTTGGGTGAAGTCATGTCAATTCACGTTACTCAGCGTGGTTTAGGTCACAATGTAGGCTTCAACTTATTAGCTTCATCCGATCCATCACATTATTTTAAAGCTACCAAGCGGAGTATCGAGGTTGCTGTATGTTTGCTTACTAAATTTGGTGTAAATAACTGTATTTTGCTAGCGGAAGAAGAATGACATTTCCATTCTAATGATTTAGAAACTAGTCTGAAAATTGAAAAATGTTTTTGTTTTATTTATTCGCTGTGAATTTTAAGATGCTAACAAAGCAAGAAGAAGACATTTACTCATATTTTTTGGAATATGTTGACATTTACCTCATCACTTGTTTTTCATTTTAGAGAAAAAAACGCTCAAGATTAAAATAAATTATTTACTTTTCAAAATATTTTTTTCTGTTAAGCATATTTAACCGTAGTCCAACAATGGTAACCGTCTTCAGCCCTTTCTTTAGGATAGCTTGGCTCCTAGGATACAAGATGCATCTTAGGAGAGATGTTTCTTGAATCATTATTTTGATACACGTTAAATGTATTCAGAAGTTATTTTGACATAACCAAGTGAAGCTAATTTTCTTAATATTTTAGACATATAAAATTAACCAAAGATCAAATTTAAACAAAGTTTGAATAAAATCTTTAAAAAGATCATCTTTAAATGAGGAAAATCTCATCTAATGCCTTCCCACGAGACAACGTCCAAGAATAGAAGATGCATTTCCTCTCTGAATTGCAATACTGAGGCGCTGGATTAGGAAGGTGGTCACGCGGGCACCACCCGAAACGATCTGTATTCGTCGACGTTTAATACAATTAAGACTTACCGTGCCCCAAGTACCACTTGATTCAATTGCACGTTAAATTATATATTTAAATAGTCGTGCGCACGCTCTCTTGATTGGCGTTTACTCTTAACTGATAAATCTTGTTCTTTGTAAGTTTGAGCTTATTAATAATATTACCATTAATAATAATTCATTTTACAGCAGAGTGGAGTACAAAGTAATTTGCTGCCATTCGATCTCAACCAAAGCTCCAGCTCATGCCAAGCAAGCATTAGAAGGGATGAAAACAGATCGGTAAAGAAAAAACTCAGTCTGAAGGAGGGTTAAACACTGAACTAGATAATCCGCCAGTTTAGGATATACAAGAAAAGATTATTGTTTATCTTTCAAGAGTTAGACAAATACTTTGGCTAACAAACGTGATGAAGTACTTTTATGCTGTATTAGTGGCGTATAACCACTACTTTATGCTAGATTATGGAGAAGATAGTGAATATGTTATATATTAAAGCTATAGTAAGGACATAATTATAACAAATGCTGTCTAAAGTTTCGGACATGCAAAAGCAAGATGACCATTTTTCTAGAGTTCCGAGATTAGAATTCTGACTATCCTTAATCATTCTAAAGTTGGCATCATTTGGTGTGACCATGCATGAAGTTTATATATGAATGACAGAAGAAACGTGAGACATGTTTTATAGCACATCGTGTGAGTTTCACTTTATTTGGCTTCTCGAGTTTCATAAACAAAGAATCCTTACTGTAACCAGACCCCGTATATTTCATTTTATTTCCAGCAGTATTTTAGTGTTAGTATTAGTTTAAGTACTACTTGAATTAGTTTTGAAAAAGACCAATAAATGGTTATGAGGTTTGTTTCAGGAAGCGATTTAAGTCAAAGCGGACAGCACTATATCAGGATGTATTTTAGATATAAACTCCATCTCAAACAATTTGAACACGCCAATATAATAACAGGATGCAATATAAGAGAAAACTAATTAGTTCAACACGAACTCACGTTTTGGCATCGATATGAATATGACCTTTACCACCTGCAAGATACAGAACATGTAAAACAGATATTATAAAACAGAACACTAAGCCACAGAAAATCAATAGATAATAAACCTAATATGTATATCAATATTACAGCATACCCGCAGAGCAAAATTACATGCGAAAGTTGACGTATGCACCTAAGCCGTGAATGGAACTAGTGTCACCATCACACGCCAATTCGTCTCCATAACCAATAACTGATGTTCAAATATTAGTTATTGACTCTGATTGCACCGCGTCGCGAGATCGCGAGAGAATCCCATCACATTATTAAAAACGTTACCACCCTTGAGAACCTGTCCTTTCCAAATGTTTCACCACCGAATTGTATTATCCTTCCTGTCAATGACCCAATCAATACTTCCAATAAATAGCCATTGCACCAATCTCTCCCTCTCCAATTTAGCGCGTCTCTTTTCAGTTTACTTTGAGTATTAAACTCGTTTACTCTCAGTGTTAATCTGATCTCCGAGCTCTTCGATTAAGAACTTCGATATATAACATCTTTTTGGACTTAGTGAGTAGTACATCATTTCTGAATAAGAGAAGTAATCTTCAAAAGTGCTACGAAGTTCAATGAAGAGCTACGACGGACATTTGTGACGACGTTATTAGCAGAACATCTATTCAATGCCTCCGGGTGTTGAAACTTTCCACCAGTGATGACCGTCAGACTTAGTGTGAAGTTAGTCTGTATAAGTAGTGAATATTTTTGATTCTTGTTTGCTCAACTCACCATGAATCCAGACGCCATCTGTAATCTGTATTATGTCTATTTTCTCATCCCAGGTTCAGTTTGTGATTGACTTTGATTTGGTTTATCATTGTAATGGGAATTAAGATCGTTCGGAGGCAAGATATATTTAGGCTTTATTATTTTAGGGTTTTGTGAATATTAAGTTCTCAGCCGGTGGAGACGAGGCTTAAAACTTACAGCATCACCATGAAAAGTACACTGAATATTGTCCTTTAACTCGAAGTTCATCCTTTGGCACACTATATCATAAGCGAGTAGAATTACTAAGAACTAGTGAAACAATGACAGAAAAGTTAAGTTATTGAACACAAACTATTTCAAAATTCGCATTGTCAGAAGTAATGAAGTTCAATTGAACGGTAAAAAAAAATCATTTGGATTTGAGTTGAAGATTCACATTTCTTGAAGGGAGATACCCGACAGATCATATTGCGGTTTGGAAAAAAAAGTATGTTTGAAATTCAACATTCTGTCTATGAACAATCATTCAGTTACTCAGTAATCGAAAAATTTATGATTTAACAAACTTATTTCACTTTGAGATTCAAGTCCAAAATTATTGTTTTGTAAAATAATACGAGAATCACTGTTTTTCATGCAGACGTTTTCAATCGTAATTACAAACATTCGAAAATTCTGACCCTTTCCTGCTCTATTACTTTCACTATAAACTATGGGTCAGTTCTACTAAAAGCACTTTCTGAATTTCAATTATTAAGCAATGAACATAACAAAGTTGACATTTGTAACTATTTTCGAAATAAATATTTAAAATTTCATAACATAGGTTTGGATCCTATTTGGGTTTAGCGATCTAGACAGCTCTGGGACTGGTTGAAATTTACCACAAAACAATCGAACGGAACTAAAGCCGACGAAACAGAGAGCAAGTACTCAACCATTACCGAACGAATAAAAGAATCATGGCGAGCTCATCGTATTAAACCTTTCGCATGAGTAGCTACAGAAATATAACTAAACTGAGTGCATAAAGCATAATTTTACTTAAAAATCATAAAACGTTAAACTTATAAGGCAAGAAAGAGAGATCTGTTGACGCTTTTCGGCTTATATAAATCAAGGCATCATAACATATGGACGACCCATGTCCCCTTACCTTGTTTATCTCTGCATAGTTGTAAAACAACCTTGCACTGAAAATCTCACTATCAAAATATTACTCATCGTGCACAAAACTATTATCACAACCGAAAACAGATTTTAGATATTACTGATTCTGGATTCGAAAGTCCAAAACACGAAAGAGAATAACATTCGCTAGAATTTCTTAAAGATGTCTTCCTTCATTTGGACAACAAGCAGAACAGACGACATGATGAACTTTTAAGTTCCAAAATTTAGCTGCTTCGGTAAGCGGACATGGTCTCTTAATTATTTTTACTTAAATTTAGGTTTTGCCTGAGCAGGCAAGACTTAAAGCTCGAAAAGAGTAATTTAAACGTATACTGTAGATATAATTTTACGAAATGCCTATCAGTTGCCTGCTGCATCTTCATATCACTTCAGCATACAATCTATCTTAAAAACGACATGCCTTCTTCCTTAACAGTTGGAGAACACAGGCGCAGAACCAAACAGATCTGGTTTCAAACCAAATAAGCCAACAATTTATATCCTTTTGGCACACTGAACGAAAAATCAAAATTATTGAATTTTTTAAACTGGAAGTAAATGAAATATTAATTAAGAAAAGAAAATTAATAAATCTTAGGACCAAGGCTTCTTCTTGATGGGAAGATTTGCCAATAATAGGAAAACACATATCTAAGATGAAAAGATTTTGGTCCATTAACGGAAGCTGACACTACTATCCAATCAGAAAATGAGCAATAAAAGGAAGACGGAAGGAAGATACGTCATAAAGTAGTTCAAGAAATAAACCTTGCACCAGGATAATTAAACAAAAGAAAAACGAAGAATTATACCTTTGCTCGAAAACATAAAAGAGGATGGTCAAAGTATATTGATGACACCGAGATCATCACAGTAAAAATCTTTTGACTTTGAAGCTCGATACAGTAAAAATTGTGAAAGTAATTTAAAAAATGAAATGGAACGGAGCTTCAAGACCGTTTCATAAACACAAACTAACTTGGAGAATGAGGTATCACTGATGGACAACTTTTCATAGGATTCAAGACTCAATAAGATTTGCAGGCTGTGGCTTCGATATATATAAATATATATATTTTACTTTAGATGAATAATTGGAATCGTTTCACAGAGTCTCATTACCCTACGTTCATAACGTTATAATAATGCTTAGAAATTATTGAAGGCTCGTCTTACCCTACTCACTTGTGAATACAATTCGTCTTGCGACATAAATTCCTCCACCATGCAGACTAGCAAGGTATTCTAATTCGTAAGACTGACAAGCAGCTGATTCGATAAGAACTTTTTAACAATTATTTGCTAATGTGATTAATGCTCACATGATGTCTCTCACTAATATTTAATAATTATGTCTGAAGTAGCATTGGATGGTCATCCATTGTAAATTACCTTTTCCTATAATGAAGTGATGTAAAAATATATTTTGACAAATCTACTGGTCAAATAACCAGTGAAAATATATAAGCTATTGTAATTGTTTTGTTTTCCTACCCATTAAGTATTGAATTCCTTTTCAAGATATATTGGGGTTATAATTCCGTCCATTAAAGAATTTATAATTTCGAAGTTAGAGTGTATTTCATATTCAAATATGTATGTGAAGTATTCGTAGGGTAACGATAGAATCAGCGTTGCCACTCTTAGGGCAATTATACTAAACCTAATATAATTTAAACTACTTTAGCAACTAGCATAATGTCGTAGGCATAGTGGCAAAATATACCATAATCCTCTCTCTCTCTCTCTCTCTCTCTCTCACACACACACACACACACACACACACCATGTTTCCGAGGACAAGAAATCGAAAGGCGTTCAATAGACATATTAATAACTATGAAAGCCAGCAGTGGGTTCTTGACTTTTCTTAATGTTGTATACGTGACTACGAGTAAATAAATATCGACTTTACAATAATATATAAAAATGGTAGATCAACTAATATAATTTTCGGTACCAAATTCCAGCAGTAATATGAACATAGTTGAAAGGAAAGAACCTAAAATACGATATAATTAAATCTAGTTTAATTTTCACGAATTTCTTTTTCGATTTTGATCTGTTTTCTTTGGAAATGAAATAGTTTTTAAAAAAAAAAGAACGTGGGGATAAAATAGAACTTGAAATACTTTCAATTGTATAGATCCTTATAGAAGGAGCTAATGCATACTTGATACTACTACTACTACTACTACTACTACTACTACTACTACTACTACTACTAATAATAATAATAATAATAATAATAATAATAATAATAATAATAATAACATAGGCAAAGCCAAGCCTAATTTTACTTTTGGTATAATTTTCTATGAAATGGCATAATTTTGTTGTAGCGACATAATGCTCTGCTGTTTGGGGGTGACAACAGTGCACTGACTCTGTTAATGGCTATGGCTATTCTCAGTCCAGTTCTGTGCGTTTAGGGTTAAGGTTCTTACCGGATATGTCCGGCTTTTTTTTCCCTTTCTGGGATATTAAGCCGACCTTTGCTTTTTTTTCTTCTTGAAAATGTCCGACATTTTAAAAACTTTAATGAAGAAGACGTTACTACACATGGACTTCCATTATTTGTGTTCTTTACGGGAAACTCGTTGGTCACAAGTTGTCATGAATAATAATTTGTAGAGTTGCCAGAGGTCCCGGTTTTCCGGAACTGTCACAATTTACGGTGAAAGAATAAATTGTTCCGAAAAATGCTTTAGGGGCACCTGTTTGTCCCGGTTTCTGTTTTTGTAATTGTGAATTCATCTTTAGTGTTCCTGAGTCCAAGGGCGCCGATCCCGGGGGGGCTTTGGGGGCCCTGGCCCCCCAAAGTTGAAGTGGGCACCCCTAATGGGGGGGGGGGCAAATCATATGGTGAAGTCGGTTCTCCTATTTCTACAGTACATTGTCATTCGTTTTCCCCTTCTACTAAGCTTATCTTCCTTTGACAAATCTATTTCGTTGATAAATCCCTCCCTGAAAATCGTGTGTTACTGTATATAAATTACATCACATATAATACCCCCTCGACTGATTAAAGTTGTTAATTCGTGCGTTGCTTGTGTTGTTTCTGGAGTTTCGTGCATAACATCGATAAAGACCATTTAGTAAAAAAAGAATAGAAAGAATTAAAGAAAAAATGAAAACGTATTTTCTGTCGTTTATCCCTCGGAACGCCAAGATCGGGAAGATTGGGTAAAAAATGACCCATAATGCCAAAATATTAGTTTTGTCCATTAGGCATTAATGGAAGAGTGAAATTCTGTGTACTCCGCATATACTGTAAGCAATGTAATCGCTTCATTTGCAAGAATCAGAAAACAACAGATACGGTGTGCTTTACATGTGAGAGTGAAAGAAGAAAGTAGTTTGATTCTGATAGTTTTATATGTCGTACTTTATATGTGTAAATAAGTAAGATACTCATGGTACCTTTAATTTTGTGCAGCCATGGAAATGGTTGCAAGGTTAATGTGATGTATTAGTTTATTCTGTATAAGATAAAGATAAAATTAATTGTATGGGCGGTAACAGCACTATGGCTTACGCCCGTCCCGAAGTTTATTCTGTATGTTTCATTTTGTAGTATCTACTTGAAAAAAAAAATACAATAAATAAGTGCAATGCAATGCAATAAATATTATACATTGAATACACTCATACTCTAAAATACTTTGATTTTGAACAAGTACTTTATTTCATACGAGAAATATACATGCTTCGAAAATGACTCATCTTGACGTTCCGTGAGATGAAATTATCTTGGCGTTGCGAGGGTTAAGGATCATTCATCGTGATTTTGTCGTATACAAACATATTTTAAGAAAAAGAAATATATAAATGAAAAATAAGCGACAAGAAGAACTCACACAAAAGTAGTAGACTTACACTTGGAAATATATCCTTCAAACTGCTGTTTGGATGCAATTATTGTTTACCATTAATACCGTAATTTTGAGTTTCTAATACAGCTTATAGATAGGGAAACTATATACAGCGGGAAAAAAAAGTATTTAGACAAGTTCGACAAAGAGAAAATCAGACTATCACACGTAAAACATGGACCATTTCGAAATCTCTTGCCCTTTTATGTTAATTTGGATACCTTAGATAGAGTACTTAAGAAATAACTACCACTCGATACACCTGGAAGGTAAAGGCAACGAGAGAGTGACGACTACGTACATTCACCGCAAAAACAGGACCACCCAATACTACTCTCGAAATAAATGTTCTAGGTATCCTTTTGTGTACAAGAACAGTCTACTTAGTGTATTGAAGCAATCCACACGGTGTCAGAAAAGTCAAGCTTGTTGGAAAGTCATGCTTTACCGTTGGATACATCATAAAACAACGTAAACAGAGCAATTATTGCGGAATAGATTCCGTTCTGGCCAACCAAGAAACCATATTCTGCTCGGAATGAAACCTACATTCTTCATTCCGTGAACAATAGTCAAAGAAGTAGTACTAAAGATTTGGCTACTTCACTCGCCTAGAATATGTAAGTTAATGTTAGTAATTCATTGAACAACTTCAAATTCATTGAAAAAAAATGGGACTTAGAAGATGTGTATCCAGAGTATGAATACTGACCACTCCATTAGTAATTACACAACCCCAAATCTTAACAGACCCTCCAACATTTTTATCAATTAAAACAATGTTCTGCTTTCTGAAAGCTTCATTCTTCTTTCGACACACGTTCTGATATCCATCACTACAATACAAGTTTATCTTAGTCTCATCCTAGAAAAACAATAAACTATTTCAGTGGCGGCTCGTGGTCAAAATCATAAGTGAAGTGCATCCAAATAATTAATGTACCCATTCTCTTTTCATCCCGAATTTCCTGGACTGATTGGTTTACCCATAATGCCGCTTATCATATTAAATGTTGATGAATATT
>JAGDQP010076614.1:0-10036 GCA_022664845.1 Lepisma saccharinum
CTAGTGACTTTTCTTTTATTTGTTGTTCAAAAATCTTTTTTTAAAAAGAGGTTCTCCCTCCCCCTCTGTACTATTTGCTACTGACAGCGTAGGTAGAACTAGGTTTTATATTTGATTTGCTAAACAAAGGCACTCTCAAAATCCTACGATAACTGTGCATATAAAAAGAACCGCCAAGCTTCAGCAGTGAGCATCAAATTTAGATTATCAATGTTCCGTTGGGAAAATTGCGACAAGACCTTTCCAACGACACATAAACCTTCTCCCTAGGCCTAGTAGTTCCTGAATTAAAAATCCCCCCGCATCTCGAGGCCTGCCCCTGCTATCTGGATGACCTATACGGGTTTGAACTCGTCTCACTGAGACCTTTCTAACGATACCTAAACCACCTTCGTAGCCCTAGTTGTTCCTAAGTAATAAATTGCCCCATCTCTGGAACCGCCTCTGCAATGTGTATACGGGTTTAAACTCGTCGCGCTGAGACCTTCCCAATGACACCTCAATCACTTTCCTAGTCCTAGTAATTGCCGAGTTGAAAGTTGTTGATAGACGGACACACGCAGAGCGATTGTACAATGCAATATTAAAACACATATCTTGGTACTTTATACTGCTGCTGATGTTCTGCCCAGAGACACTACTGTAACCCAAAAGTCCGTGAACAAGGTGAACTTATGATTGTTTTCAGTTATCTTCCATCCGGTAGAGATGGTGATAAGTAATAACGTTTCAGTTTTAAGTGGACTCTGTACCAATTTTATCCCCATGGGAATCGAGCACAAGACCCTTTCATTACAAGGTTACGAGAGCAATTATAGGCGATTCACGGTACTTAAACAATAGTATATGCGTGTAATACTAAAGAAACACTCTTTCGCCTAAATTCGTCATAACATCAGTAACAGCGCATGCATATAATGAGAAATTTGTTAAATATCGAAAGATAATTAGTAAAACCGTTCTGTTACAGATTAAATAGTCATACCTTTTTGATCACCTGTTTTGTGCAATGATGTGGTTATTTATTCAGTTCTCTGGTGTTTGATTCGTTACTTTAGCTAAGGTTACTTTTAACTCGAGTAAAGTTAGCTTAGATTGACACGTGCTTGCCCTAAACTGGATTTGTTCTAGTACATCAGGAATTTTCAACAAGCTAGACAAGTAATACAGAAACCGTGAGTTGATTGTTATGCCGCAGTTGAAACAAACCGGATTTTAAATACCAAATAGATAACTTGTTCATGATTGGTTCCCTTTAAAACAGGGGGAGGAGCCAAATTAACCATATTAATCAAAACCTTTTACTTCAAAGAATTATAGCACTGTAAAATTACTCAAACAAATAGCTAGCTATACATATACAGACACTATTGAACTGTTTTCCTTTAAAAATGTTACTGTAGTTTTAGTTGCAAAATTATGTTGAATAAATTATTTGCTTACAATTTTGATTAACGTTGTAGTCAGCGCAAGAATACTTGCAGATTACGCTCTTTTAGTTCTGAAATCTGGTGTTGAGTGGTGTAGCTCTGTAGTTGAGTGCAGCGTTCACACACGGACAGTGGACGATCATGAAACTTACAAGGAATATGGTAAAACAAGTAATATAAACTAACTGACCTAGGATTGGCTGAGTTCATTCGTCTAACTCAGGTGCAGTGTGGAAATTGGTACTAAAGTATACACAACGAAAGAATAGATCCGGATGAAGACGCGAGAGGAAAGGAACTAGGCTTGGCTTGTGGAGAGAGCGGAAGGGCATTTATGATGTTGCCAGCTTTTCTCCCCACACTGTATTACAGCGCAAGCGGAGAGGGAAAAAATAAAGCTCTCTTTGACGCTGTTCAGGAGCGAAGACAGCTTTCTCGTGCGACTTAACTACAACGCAGCCCAGTGAGGAAATAGCATGTGGCAACAGTGTGTATGACGTTTGACTAAGTTGCCAATGCAGCGGCTCTCCCATCTTGTTGGAAGGAGGGCAAAACAAAGATAGAGCTCTATATTCTCCTTCTTACCAGTAGGCCCTGGCACTTCCGTCTCACTTTGGGTCCTACAATAGCTTTGATTTGACTGCGGAGTGAGATGACAAACTTCGATGTCGAGTAAACATTTTCATTCTTTTCTGGGTTCAGATTGAACTATAATCCATTTTTTTCTTAACGGAACAAAGGAGAAAGGGCCTCTTTTAATGCAACTTACATAGTCTATAAGGTAGACTAGTGCGTCAATGAAATCAGAAACTAATTTCAGATTTGGGTCTAACGACCTCGATTTATGGAGCTGTTCGTAGTCTGGTGAGTTTAAACATGGCAAATCCTTTTTCATTCTGTTAGCGTTCTCGATCAAATAATACACGTTAGTTTCATCATACGATGTTCAGTACGTTGTTGTATATTTTGGTCCATATTAGGGGTGTGCAGAGCCGGATCCTAAAGGAACCGGTTCCATGATCCGAATCTCGGTTCCAATATTCGGATCTGGATACCCGGTTCCAGTATTATCCAGAACAGGATCTTGGTAATTCGAATCCAGACCCATGTTCCCATCCGTAATCCACACATCACTTTTATAGCAAATGCGTGTACTGTACAATAATTTTACTGGTTATTACGCATTTTTCTTAGTAAATTCTGTTACGATTTGCCATGTTTAGTTTACATATGGACTATTTCGGGTAGATATTCAAGAATTGACCTAATAATTATAGAAGAACGCCTTTTGAAGGTTGTTTTGTCTTCTTTTTCTTTTAGAATGTTTCGAAAAGTTCCACTTCATAATTAACAATAGCAAAACTGTCTGCGCTCTATTAGCGAGTGGAACTGTTTCAATTGAGATGCTAATATAGATAAGGTGCACAACGGAATGTAATTTATCATTATTTGGTCCATGTTCTTCCTTTCTCTCTCGCATTCTATCTGCCTTGGTCTCTCTCTTTCTTCCCTATCTCTAATAAAGTGAAAAGCATTTGATTGGCTGCTTAGACTTGACTTTTATCTTCTTAAATTCAGATTTTTAGATCAATGATTACTGCAATTTGATTTGTCTCGCTGGAGTTCTCGGCGGTGTCTAGAGCGAAGGTAACAAACTAAAGAAAATTATAATTTTTATTACTAATTTTACTTCTACTAACTACTACTACTAGCAAATTTACTACCACAAGCTATCACTTCTACGACTATTATAATTACTATTCACTTCATCTAATACTACTACTATCACTATATTTAACTACTTCTGCATTCACTACGAATTGGGCGACGCGGATTCAAATCCCGGCCAAGACGCTGGAGATTTTTCTCGCAGTGTTCCCTTGCCTGGTGCTCTGAGGTGCACTCAGACTCCTTACAAATTGAGTACCGAAGTGTTCTTGGCATTCCTTAACATATTTGAAGATAAGATCTTAAAAAAAGCTGGGATATGACATGGACAATACTTTTATTGCTAATCATTTTTACAAGAATTACCGTTGTTCGTTCTTGAGACTGAAAAAAATCAATCTGCAAGATCTAGTATATCTCTCTTTAAAAACGAAGACTTTTAGTAGTTAATACACAGGCTAAACAGTTGGAGCTAGAAAAACTAAATTTGGTATGACGGTACACCATCACTAGTAGGCTACGAAAATATTACAAAATGTCTCCAAATACGGCATCTTGGATTCAAAATGGCGGACCCCAAAAATTCGTTACATAGTGTCAGCCTACTACGAGTTATACCATTCACTTTCAATCGAAAAGAATGCCTTTTTCTCGGTGACGAGCTTTAACTGGTTTAAAGAAATATTTCGCCACATTTAAGGTAAGTTGATTAAGTATTGTTAATTGAATATTGTTAAAGTTACAATATTTTTAACCATATTAATAACAATATTCATTTTCAAGAATTAATTAACAATAAGTTCTTGCTGATTGAACCATATTCAAACAATAATTTCTTGCACATGCCTATACGTTTACTATACGTATCGTTACGCCATTAGTAAAGGAAATTAGTTCGCCATATTTATCTCAACAACAATATAGACAAATGCAAGGTTACTGCAAACACAGCAGCAACCGTGACATTTGTAAGGGGTTCTTGATGATGATAATGATTAATATTGTAATATTAATATTTGAATGTGAGAAAGATATTTATGTTCATTTGTATTGCATTATGTTCTACTTTTATTTGTGTTTATTTATTGTGCTCAGCAGATGGCAGCACTTTCTTGCATATATTAATGTGAGTCTACGTATTAACCCTCGGATACCCAAGGGGGGTACAAATGTACCCCATGGTTCTGTATATTTTGATTTCACAGACACTCGAGGTTGGCTAGCGTTCTTTACATTGTCGGCCGGACTATAAGAAAACTTACTACGTCAATAGTATTTCTATTGTAAGGTTATCTGCTTACCTGCTAAAACAACACACGGGGTACATTTGTACCCCCTTAGGTATCTATGTTATCACATTTATTTCAAGTATTTTATTGTTAGGCAAATATGTGCAAAGTGTATCGATGTGCAAATTTACTCACGTCGATTCAAGAAAGACAAAAGTCCAGATATGAATATATAGAGGTCAATGAATCATTGTTTTTCTGTACAATATGAGTCTTACAATAAAAAGGTGGTTGGCATTACCGGAGAAAATAAATAAGATAATCTCATATATAATAAAATAAATTTGCGAAAACTGTTGTAACAATGCATAGCGAAGGTGTAATAACTTTGTGTCTTACCAAATAAATATATAAAATTATTTTAAACGTTCTAAGTTCTAAATGAAGGAAAACAAAACTCAAAATAACGAACAGGTAATAATATTAACACAATTCTACGGCGTATAAACAACATTTTTTTTTTCGCTAATATAATAAATCCTAAACCTATCCTAAACTAACCTTCCCTAACAAAACCAGCATAACATAACATGTCATATTCTTAGGAATCGCTGAATAACTTATGACAAGGATAGTTCACTAGCAAGATTTAGTATTTTCAATAAGGTTTTTATTAACAAATTTGAGTGAACAACAAAACAGAAGTTGTTGTATTAAGGCTCCTCGCTACTCCGTCGTACTTTCAGCGAGTACTTAACAATACTAAATGAGTTATCGTATTTTCAGCTTCAATCATCGAGTAACATCTATTTCAGAGGAAAAGTACATGTGCATAGACTGAGCAGTTCTTTGTTGTTTGCATATTCCTAATTTTTCGTTGCCAAAAACTTCCAATAATATTAAAGGTTTCTATTTCTCAAGTTTCGTTACATATTACGTCAAAAAAGTGATGGTCGAAATATGCACGACTCATGCAGTTTGATAGATTCAATCAATTGATGACAGAGCCATCTGTTAAACAACTTGGCTTCATTTCTTGTTCATTGTTGAAAGAGTTGTAGGTTTGGATATTTACAACAACAATGCGTTTTCAACAATAAACAAGAAAGAAAATAGCAATCGGCACGGATAGAACTCTTGAAATGGTTATGAATGACGTTTCTTCTCTGAAAGTCTGAACTCTCTAGGCTTGAATTTGAAGGCAATTTCGTGCAAAGAAAAAAACACGTTAGACATATACGAAGGTAGTGCTGCCATCTAGCTTTGGAGATCGTTACTTAGCGCTAACCTTAATAACATTCTTTACCTAGTTGGAGTAATAATAATAATTTCCCAACAAATGTTAATGGTAAACAACGTTGATAAATTTTATTCAAATTTGTGTTTTCTGCCCCTTATTATTTACTATAAGAACTCTTTCATACAAAAGTATGTGGTTTTGTTTATGCATTGATTAAAAAAATATATATAATTAAGCATTCAAAAAGAATATTGGTTTCATAGTGCAGCACCTCACAAAAATAACCGAAGTACCTTTGCACCTAAGCCATTCTGAATAATGCATAGCATATTTGAACACAAAAATTAAATTAGTACCCTTTTCCATATTCATTAAAAAGAAAAGCATATAAACCAAAGATAATAGTACGAAACTTTATTTGAAAGGTCTCCTTTAGTCATCCCTAAAAACATGCATTGGATTCTATAAAAAAAAAATCATTCCTTCAAAAAAAGAAAAAATAACAGATGGAACAATCAACTATTATAGAAGTGTGGATGTTTTTTTCTCTAAAGCATGAGAAGAGGAAGGGAAATACAAAAGTGACGAAAAGTTGAACAACTGATGGTAGAGCAATTACAAAAATAAAATTAGGTATGTAATTATGTACATATTACAAAAAGAATGACCATGTCAGAAGAACGGGGAAAAAAAGTTAACAAAAAATTATTACTAAAGAAACGGAGCTTCTTAACACGTTCGACAGGTTATATTAGTTGTTGATGTGGACAAGTCATATTAAGAAAAAAACACACAGAGAAAAGTATATACACGCATATATATATAAATATAAGGAGAAAAGAGAACGCATTATATAAACTGAATAATAATAATAAACTAAATAATAACAATAATAATAAAAACTTGTTCTTTAACAAAGCACGTAAAGTCTTACTTGTTTAAAACCTAATATAATATTAAAACAACACCTGTGCCATATTTACATACCGGATATTTCGTTTTAGAAGAAAGGAGGGAGAAAGATAAAAAAAAGGGGCACTTAACCACACATCTATGGGTTTGTAAGCTTTTGGTTATCCAGCCTTTTGTAGACACACACACACACACACACACACACATACACAAACCCGGAGCACCTGTCCATATGGGTTCTTTGTTATATACCTGACATAGATTCTTCCATGTGCTTACTTTCGCCCTTCATCCTCGGTCGAAATATAAGCACATTACTTCATCTGATGAGAAAATAACACAAACACCAGCTGAGATTTTTTTTTAAGTGTTCATTTAATATGATCATATATACTGATAGGCGTGTTTATGTGTGTGTGTGTTTTCTTTTTCTTTCTTAAAGGAACAGATGTATTACATTTGACAATCTATATTGGGTAATGGAATTAAAGTGTATTAAATCACTGGAGTATTGAAAGATTAAATTTGAAATGTATTTAAATGAATAATGAAAGACTATTATTTTTATTTTTTTACGAACTCCTTCACATTAGTTTGATGGGGAGCTGCGGCGCTACGTAATTAGTCATTCTGGAAGTAGTTACATTATACGATGCGTTTACTTTCTTGTTGTAAATTTAGTTACAATAAGTTGATCTCTGACAAAAAAAAATATTGTGACCGAGCGGCACTAACTCACTTGGTATAGCGTTGACCTCACATTTGGGAGATCCTGGCTTCGTTACCAGCGGACGACTATCCTGCCGGAGATTTTTCTAGAATTTTTCCTCAGTCATCTCAGGGAAATGCCGGGCTAGGTACCTTCAAGTCGACACCACCGCATCATCGTGCATTGTTAATCAGCTCCAGCACTTCATCGCCATCCCCTTCTCTGCTCCGGAAGTGTGTTCCCCGATCAATAAATAAATGTTTAAAAAAGAAAAAAAAACGAGAAACAAGTATTGAATAGAAACAAAAAAAAAACGCTGTTATAACCAGTTCGAAAACATTTTTCTTTCTTTCGTTTTTAATGTTCAGCTCTGAATTCGATTTTTCAGCCTTTCAAATTCCTCGATCAGTGTAATCCCAACCTACTTTAATGATGGACAGCAGAAGATGCCTCAGCATGACAAGCGTCTAAATTTGGGTCCCCGCTATATTCAAAAGTAAAGTGGGTAGTCTTTGTATGCAACATTTCTCTGTGTGTTTTTTTTTTCCTTGCCAGTCAATCGGACGTTGAATTCCGAATAGCCCGTCGCACAAATATCTCAATCGAAGAGAAATATCCAACGAGAAAAAGACCTGAGTTCAAATTCTCAATTAGCCCAGGTGCTCAGTTTCAAATTTGAACTTTTCGCGTCCCCCAAATTTATTTGATTTCATTACTGGTAGTAGTTAACTTACACGAAGTCCCAATTAAAGTGAAATCAACTGATAGGCACGGGTTCCGCCAGGATTTTCAGTTTGGGGGTGTAAAGTAAAAATTGGGGGGGGTGTAAGTGAAGTTTTGTAAGATTTCTATCGATTTTTCAAAGCAAACATTTTAAAGATGGGGGAGGGGTATGTTGTTGAGACTTTGGGGGGTAAACACACCCTACAGGGGGGCTGGTGGAATCACTGCTGAGAGGACTATGGAAGGGGGAACGGATGTGGGAAGAAAGTAGGCTTGGCCGTCTTTGAAGGTAAGTACCATCACGGCATTAACCAGATCTAACCCCCGAAAAAAAAAAAACAATCAGGACTGCCGGACGCTGAGCAATAACCTAAGAACCAGAGGTAAGAAAAAAAAGATTACTATTAAGAACTTCCGAATGCGAAACCAACGTTCTGCCAACTGCACCACGGCCAATCCTTATTGTTGAATTCAAAGATAGATGTAATACAGTGAACCTACTTCAAGAGAATCATCTCTTAAATCTTGCCTTGTAACCGTACAAGTCGTGGATTCTTTTACTCGATAAATGTGTTGTATACAATAGTGATTAATAGTTATTTTAATCTGTACTAGGAAACACTCACATGTGGCGAGAAAGACCCAGGCATAAAAAAGGTATCAACCTTTAAAACTAGAAAGTTGTCTCTTGTTTAGAAACATAATAAAACCTAGCTTAACCTATATTACGGAGTACATTATTTAAGTCATTTTCGTCACGTGTGCTGTGTGAAAGTATGCCTTCATTGTCCATTAGTTGTTGTCCATTAAGCTATAAATCACAGTAATCTTTTTTACTCCCCCCCTCCTCTCTCTCTCTCTTTGTTGTGTGTGCAGGGACCCCGGTTCATGACATGGTTAACAGGCTCGCTTTCTGTGTGCGTGATCACTGGTTCAAATCCGTGGAGGGGTTTAATTAAATGAAGGAATTCGGAGCGCACTTTGGCGAAAACTTAGGTCCGGTCCTTGGAAGCTCACCAGCTCAATTAAGACACCATTAACAATTCTATTCATCAATGTACGTGAGTGAGAAGTTAGTTCTATGTTTTCAATTTCTAGAGTGGTGATCATTTTGAAGAGCAAGCGACTCTGTACACCCGGTTGGGCTAATTGTTCGTATACTCGTCTGCTGTGTGTGTGCTTGTGTGGTTCCAGAACCAGGTATGGCTACGTTGACTGAAATTCTCCACAGACTGTCCAGCCGTCGTGGTCAGACGGTAACGTCGCCGGACTTCAGAACGGCAATTGGTTTGAACCACACAGCCGACTATCCTGACTAAAGTTTTCCAGTGTTTGACCAGGCGAATGCCGGGATAGTACCTTAAGAAAGCTCCTGGCTGGTACCTTCCCCACCCTGTACTTAATCCATCCTCGGACTGAGCCAAAGATGCCAAATGGTCTTAAATAAAATTCAATATTAAAAAAATCTTCGCAGACTATTTAGTGTCTCGTCCTAAATCCTCTTTTTAGGATTTTAGTAACGAATGGAACAAAATGAATTAACTCAGTCGAAGTGATTAGGTAACATCTAAGTATTCTTTTCCACCGTTTCCTTCAGAGAAACCTCTCCGAGGAGGGGTATTTGTATTTCTGGGATGGGGGCCTTTTTAGTTCCTCAGGAGGCAAGAATTTTGGCCTCAGATTCTGTATAGCCCCTCAGAACTTTGGGTTCGGAACACTTGCACGGAAACCTGCCCCAGACCCAACGACCGTGGATGAATCACAATTTGGCTTGTAACACTTGCATGGATCGTTTAGACCTCTTGATTGGGAATATCATTTCATTCCTTTCTTCCTTCGCAATTTTGTTCGTTTAAAGGAGGTTTGAAAGCGGTCGACTCTGCCAATAGATGGCAGCAGAATCTGCTTATCTTTCCCATGTATTTTTTCCACAAATTTTAAACGAAAGTAGATCTTACGTTTCAACATGACAGGGCTCAAACATTCAGAAAAGAAACTTTAGAACCCTTTAAACGGCTTCATCGAGACAATTTTTAATTCTGTCTTATTCACTGTAGAAACAGTTTCATTGTTAAACAATTTCATACGCCCTGAACTAATTAAGAAAATTAAACAATGAATAAAA